>JAJMYO010000410.1:0-13320 GCA_023087385.1 Diplodia sapinea | reverse complement strand
TTCCCGCATGTCTACCGCCCACGCATACGCCCGCCCTCCTTTTCTTTGGGGGGACCTACCGGCAGCGCTCCAGTGTGGCCCCCCCCCCCCCCCAAAAGCCTGAATCGTCACCTGGGAGGTGGTATATACATTGTGTTGCTTTGAAATCGATTGTTTCGGGACGTTGGAGCTGCTGTCTTGCACTCGACCACGAACTGGTAGAAGAGCGAGTACTCTCCCCATGGAAGCAATGTCCCTTCCGTTTTCGCTGCACAGTATCCTTCCATTCGCGAAAAATAATGATCCGAATCCCCGCATGCTCTATAGCTCCCGATCTCGGCCCATAAAGGATGAGGGGATATTACGGGCATCGGCGCCCGAGAACCGACAGGTCGGCCGTCTGTAACCTGACATGTCTGGACGTTGCTTCTTTCACGGCTTCAGCATCGGGCGCCGAAGGGCGTTCAAGTCTTTGAAGTGTGCCTCATCGAGACGCATAAAAGATACAAAACTCTCGCTTTAACCGACTACAGGTAACCATCAACCCGGAAACCCAGCACATCACTCATCAGAACCCAGCCTTTCTTCAGTCATCATGCACTCGACCTACATCAAGGAGCCGCTGAAGTTGTCTGGCACCCTGGACGGTGTCAAGATGAGGCATGTCACGCCCCTGTTGGGGACCGAGATCCTGGACGAGAACCTGAAGGAGTGGATCACCGGGCCCGACTCAGATGCTAAGCTCCGCGACCTAGCCATCTTGAGTAAAATCCCTCACACGTGCTACTATATTGGAACCGCAAAGGCTGACACACCGACGCGCAGTCAGTCAGCGGGGCGTCGTAGCATTCCGGGCGCAAACGGACATGGACCCAGAGCTGCAGAAGCAGCTGGCGCGGCGCCTGGGGCAGCTGTCGGGCAAGCCGGCCGAGTGCGACCTGTGGAAGCACCCGATGTCGCTGGCGCGCGGCGACGACCCGGACTGCGCGAAGCTCGACGCGAAGGTGCAGCAGTCGACGCACTGGACCTTCAGCGACGGCATGCCGCGGCAGACGGCGGCCGACGAGTGGCACGTCGACGCGTGCTTCGAGACGAACCCGCCCGACTACACGACGCTGCGCATGACGGCGATTCCGTCCACGGGCGGCGACACCATGTTCGCGTCCAGCTACGAGCTGTACGACCGGCTGTCGCCCCCGTTCCAGAAGCTGTTCGAGGGCCTCAAGATCCGCTACCACTGCGCCAGCCTGTCCAAGGCCGTGAAAGCGTCGGGCAAGGGGTACCCGCACCCCCGCGGAGCGCCCGGCAATGTGGGGTTCGAGTTTGAGGTTTCGCACGTACGCTGTTTTCTTCACTCTTGCGTGCTCTCGATACGAGTGCTAACCGGCCCAGCCTCTCGTGCGCACGAACCCCGTCACCGGCTGGAAGGCGCTGTACTCGGGCGTGCTCTTCGCGGAGCGCATCGAGGGCGTGACCGAGTCCGAGAGCAAGATGCTGCAGGACAAGATCCAGCGTATGATCACGGAGAACCACGATCTCCAGGCGCGCTTCCGATGGGAGAACCCTGGAGACATCGGTAAGCCTTTTTTTCGTCCTGGAAATTTCTCCCCGTTTCTTCACCACTTCTTATCTGCCAGCCGCTTACCATGACTCACTGCTTCATTTGCTGCCTCCGCTGACGCGTTTCCTTCATGCAGTCGTGTGGGACAACCGCGCTGTACTGCACGCGGCTACTCGAGACCACGACGGCCAGGGCGACCGCATTGGCTGGCGTGTGACTTCGATCGGCGAAAAGCCGTACTTCGATCCGGCAAGCGTGTCGCGCAAGGAGGCTCTGGCGGCGGCTCAGTGATGAGGCGACTGTCTGTCTTTCGACGTGGTGGAGTGGGGTGGGACGTTTGCACCCATAACAGTGGCGCTGGACGCGCCTTGCTCGTTCGTTTTAGATTAGCAATACTAGCAAGCCCTCCTCCTGCTGCAATTTCATGAATCAACGCCGGGAAGAACATCGAGCCGACGGTTGATAGAGCGGCCAGAACCGTGGTGCGCAGCGGCTGTCGTCATTTGAGAAGAAGATTAGCACGACTTCGGGACGAGTGCAGTGGCGCCGCATTTGCGCTTTTTGTTCCGTCCAGCGCCAATCATCTGCTGCAGCGCGACTCGTGCCGTGTCGACAATCGAGACCGGCAATTCTTCGGCCGTGATTTTGAAGTCTCGAGAGTGGGGCGTCGTGCCGAGCCCCCTTGCCCGGCTTATCTTTGCGCTCGGGCGCAGGTGCTGTCCGGACGGAGTGCTCCGACTGACCGTGCCAGCGCGAAGATACGCGAAGCTGCACGCATCAGAGGCTGGCCTACTTACTGTGGTCGGAGAAAGCTTTTGCGGCTCGGAACGGCCCGGCAGCCACGCGTGCGGCTTAGCGTGTTCCACCGGGTTGTGGGTTTCACTGGGTTACGGGTCAAGCCAATAAGAAAAGGGCGGATTTTCGATTTATGAGGCTTCCACATACAACATCGATATGACCGAGGAAAACCCAATTGGTTGACCCATAACCCTAAGCACACGTTATTACCTATCGGCCAACCAAACATGGGACACGAAGCTCGTCATTGGTGCGCCGCCTTGCGATGGCTTCACTGAAAAGTTGTTGACGATCAACAAACCGGCTGGGATTGCTGCCAGAGCGATGTGCGCAGCATTCTGCGGCTTCGGGAAGTACAATGCGCGGCTGCCGTCGGGCGTTCTGTGATAATACGCGATCAGCGACGCCAAAGCTTGTGCGGTACAAGCACTGGCAACGGCTTCGGGAGCAATGCCCGGTAGCCGGCCGGCCCGTGTCGCCTATTGTTTTGCGTATTTTCCCGCAACTCCATTGCCAACGGTGGGCCGGCCAGTTGCCCGGCCGTTATTGTGTTGTTGTTCCCCCGATCGCCCATCGCACCCTGCGCACGCGAAGATCGTGATAACACGTCGGCGATAACACGTCCGACGTGGTTGAGCCGATAGCCATGCAGCCCACGTCTACAGGAATTACAGAGTGGCTATGTACGAAGAAACGCTTCTCTTTCAGGGCCCGTCACCAAAGGGGCTCCGACACGGTTCTGTCTCTCGTTTCTGGGGGCGAATACCCACCCAGCCACTCGTACTCATTGCCGTTGCTGGCAGCAGTCCGGGGTCTCAACTCCACGATACGACGCGTATCTTCAGCCCCACCTCGCCACCGAAAACTCTCCGCAGCGTATCGGTCGGGCCAGCGGAAAGCGCTCCGTATTGGTGGCGCTGGAGGCCTGGACACACGCATCGAGCTGACTATCGGGGAGCGGACGGGCACCGCGACTCATTCTCCAGCGGGCAGCCACCGGCGTCAGAGGTACGGCCTGACTCATATGGCCTGGCTGCCATCATTCCGGCCTCCCATTCAGCCAGCGAGACCGACTGCCTTAGAGCTGTGCGCCGAGGATGGAGGCAAGCGCGGCGCCCAAACGGGGCGGCGACCAATAGGACCGGCTCCTCAGAGTCGAGCGCCCATCTCTGGCCTCGTAGTCGCCGTGGTGCTCTGCACATGTTGCCGTCGCTGGAGGGGGGCAGGTCGGCGGGACGTCGTGTTCTTAAACAGCAAAAAGCGGCGAAGCAGTCCTGCCAGAAAGAGCCTCCACCCACACCATCTCATAATGTCCGACACCGAAGAGCGATCCGAACGGCCATCTGAGCCCTCAGCCAACCCGGCCTGCGACCAATGCCGCGCCAGGAAAGTGCGCTGCGATCGACGACGCCCCGAGTGCTCCAACTGCAGCAAATCTGGGGTGTGCTGCGGCTTCACCAACCAGTCGAAACGGGTCAACCACATCAAGCAGCTGTGGGTACAAGCAATGCGCACGTACGTGGGTCGCAAGTTGACGAAGGATTGCCAGGCTCAGCGACTTCTCGTCGGTTACGTCACGGCTGGAGTCCATCGAAACCGCCATCGGAAATCTCTCGCACCAGCTGGTCACCACCAGCCAGCCCTGCTCGAGCTCGCGCTCGTCTCGCAGCGGCTCGCGCTCCTCGTCCGTGTCGGGCAGGGAGACGCTGCGCAACTTTCTGGAAGAGTGCCAGATGGACGACGACGTCGACACCATCGGCGATGACCCTGCAGAGTTCGTCCACCAGGGCAACGCCTGCTGCGGGTGCGAACAGTTTTTTGGGGAAACATCTGCACATTCCCAGTTCAAATCTGCCAGGGAGCGCGTGGACCGGCTGCTGCGGGCCGACAACCAAGATGGCGGGACTTCTCCTCTGCTGCGATTTGTCAGCGAGCGTCCGTCCTTGCTGCCTGATCTCCAGTGCGCGTACGAAGCCTTTCCCGCCGTGGAAGAATGCCATCGGCCTTTTTCCGCCGTGACTGCCATGTGTGGAACGAACGGCAGGCCGATCGCACTACCCCCAAAGAGTTTCCTGCTTTCTGCTCTCGACATCTTCCTATCAGAGATCAACGTCTACAACCCAATCTTCGAAGAGTCTAGCCTACGGGAGGCCGTCGAGCTAAGATACTCGATGCCACCCCTGGACCCAGATCCAGACCGTGAAGCCTGGAGCCTTTCCTTCAACAACATCATCCTATTGGCCATGTGCCACAGCGCCCGATTAACCCGCAACGCTCTAGGAGACTTCCAGGGCATCGAGCATGATCTGCTCCAGTCATTCCTTAGAAATACCTGTAGGGCCTTCTACAGCCTCGAGCGTCTCTCGAGCCCTCGCTTCGTGAATATCCAGGCCCTTGCAACACTTGTGAGTCTTATTGCCGCTATAGTTCGGATATAAGAAACTGACCCACATGGCCAGGCTATAGTTGGCAGGGATTTCTTCGAAGGTTGCTTTTTCTCGCAGATGCTGCCCAGGGTGTTTCAGATCCTGCGATCCACAGGGCTCCACCGGGCCCAGGCCCACAAGGGCATTCTCGGGGCCTCTTCCGAGGAGCGGAGAATGCTGTACTGGACGCTTTACAGGATGGATAAGCAACGATGCTTTCTCAAGGGGCAGCCCTGTGACCTTTACAGCTTCGATACCGACATCCCCATGACAAACTCTGAAATAGACACCCCGGAATCCCGTTACCTGTTTGCAATCAACAGTTTGATGGTCGTCTGGGAAAAGATCTACCTCCTCCTATATTCTCCTCAAGTGAAGAAACGAAGACGACGGGACGTGGATCAGCAGGTGTGCGAGTTGCGGTCCGCGCTCAAGTGTTGGTGCCGGCGGCACAGCGACCTGCTGGAGAAGCCCGAGGCGGACGGTTCTTACATCTTCTTCCGAGCAGAGCTGAGTTTCTGCTTTGCCATGAGCTCTCTTCTGATCCACCGATGCATCGACTCTGTCGCAAGCCGGCAGAAGTGTTTGGAGTCAGCACAGACCGCTCTGAGGGTTATCACCAATATCCACAAGGCTCAACCCAGGTCGGGTAGCATTGCCTTTTTGGCAAGGTAAGCCACCTTCCTATTACAGTCCACAACCACAACCACAACCACAACCCATCTCACACCCCTCATAGGATCTTCCAACAATACCCGGCCTTGCCCTTCCTCGAAGTCTACCACCACATCCTCTACAGCCCCACCCCGGAGCGGTTACAACAAGTGACCCTCCTCTCCGCCGCCGTGCAGGCCGTCGGCGATCTCGTAAACCCGAACTTCCCCCGCGTCTTCTGCGCGCTCCTCTACGCCCGCATGTCGTGGTGCGTCGACCTGCTCGACATCTTCAGATCGTCCGTCTGCAGCCCGCCACACGCATCGCGGAAAGGGTCCGTCGCGAGTTCCGGCCTGCCCTCGCGGAACGGATCCGTAGGCAATTTGCACGATTTCAACATAGCCGCGCTGGACACGGCGGACAGCGCTTTCTTTGGCATCGACGACATGATGGACAAAGCACAGACGTCTGATCACGTCCCTGGATTCGATGACATGTTTGCTTCTGATAGCTTCACCATGGGCTCGGGCTTCCCGGCTGCCGACGTTCCGCTGGGCGCGGGCGTAGAGAAAGGCTCTGATTTTTTTAGGTTAAATATGGATGTTGATGACTCCCTCTGGAGTATGAGCATATAGACTGGTGGAATAGATGGATTATGCTATACCTATTTGTTTTTTTCCTGGTTGTTAGGGAAGAGTCCGAGTCCAATTTCCACTGTACATTAATAGACTTTATTAATCGATGCCTATCTCGTCGACTACACCGCGCAGAGCCTGACCTTTGCTTTATTGTTTTTGTTCTTTGATTATTTAAATCTTACACCTCCGTATAACACATCACATCACATAGCAATATGACTCGCGATGTTTTCATTGGAAAACGTAAAAGGATGGCCAATGAACAGAACGCCATTTACAGTAACCAAACGCCAGCCTTATCTATCAACTTGCACAGAGCGTACTCGATGCGGATGTTTTGCACATATGCAAGCTTGTTATGCTGAAGTGCTCATCGCCGTCTACTCACCTTTGGCCAGCTGCGGTGGAAGACAGGGCGAAGAGCGCGCGCAGCATGACCCTAGCCATACGGGCGGATGCTGGCCATCCTTCAAGCGCACTGCTAGCTGAGTGAGAGCGGGAGCGGCTATGGAGAAGAGAGCCGTTCCCAGCTCAGAGTCTGCTGAACATGCCAAGACATAGGATACGTGGGTCATGCAGCAGCCGGAAGTGTTCTGATTGTTGTTGGAGTGACTTGTCATCAAAGACACCGTAAAGCAACCTGAAGTATCTCTAAAGTGGCTTTGCTTACTGGTCTGTGACTGCCTCGGGTATCGCCTTGCCAAAGTGATGTTCGCTCCAGTGGAGTCGTATGTGACGCGGCCTTCCCAGATACCACTACTTTATTTGCAGCAATTCCTAAACCGTTTTGCTTTTCAACAAGCGAGTGAGATGCAGATGGATCTGGTGTCTGATGAGCCGATGCAGCCGAAAAGGGGAATCTACCCTGTCCCACCAAGCTGACCTCCCAGCCTCATCGACGGTTCCACAAAATACCTAGCCGCTCTAGCCGCTCCCTCAAACATACTAGTCAGTGATTTTGATGTTCACCATCGTATTCAAAAATCTCGGGCCATCCTGATGACTGGATGCCTTGTGTAGTACCACGATGCGGATACGCAAAACAGTGCCACTTTACCTCTCTCCTACTTAGATGATTGACTGCCAACCTTCCGGATTCCTCGTCCTACGTACCGTGTTGAATACCACCACAAGACCCTCAGGATGCAAATTCTCTCTTCAGCTCTCGTGTCAAGTGCCATGAAGGTGATGAAATCACGCCTGCTGAGTATCGCCAAGCGGCACCAGCGCAAGTAGCGGTCTGAATGTCTTTGCTGCAAAACGTGCCTTCGAACGGAAGTCGACCTGATGCAACGGTTCTCAAGCAGAGAATAAAAGGACACATACCTGCCCAGCCGGTCGAGTTTTCTCATCCCCAACTCCACCAATTCAGACATAGCCCATCAAACCCGTTCAACCAAACTCAACACGGAATCACCAGCTTCAAACATGCGTTTCACTCTCTCAGTCCTCGCCATCTTCCTCGTTTCTGCCCTTGCGGCTCCGGTTAACGAGGTATCAGACTCCAAAGACCTGTTGCAGCCGAGGACATGTCTCCCAATTCACTGTCAGCACATCGGTTTTCCTCCGTAGCCATACTTTTATTTTCTAACGGCAACTAGAATTAGATAAATGTATCGATAGTTCCAACGACTGCTGCAGCAGTAACTGCGCAATTTATAAAAAGAAAGGAATTGCACTTGCCAGTAGAGGGGATATGGTTGGATGGAACTAGGCGTGGAAGATGGCGGGCGAAGGACTGCTGGTGGCTGTTTGAATCTTTTTTAGATCGTTTTCGGCGATGGTCCGAGTCCAGTCATCTCTCTGCAATAGTACGGCCGCATTTACGTTCTTAGTAGGATATGGATTTCGCAATGCGCATTAGAATTCTGGAGATGTCGATTGATGGGCTAATAATATGCATGTTTTGTTAAAGGCTGAGAAAGCTCCAAACCTACCCAATTGATTTTACATGCGCTGTTAGGAGCGGCAACGCTAATCTATCCAGATATTGAAAAACCTACTCTCATTGCCTTTCGAAGTGCAAGGTTGTTCGTGGGAAATCCACCTCAGGTTTAAGCTGCCCTCCTTTTCGGGTCAAGTAGTCCGCTTATATCACCCGGCACTTGTGAAAACATCCCCCACACGGGAGTACACTATTTCGTCTGTTGACACATGGCCTGCGTCAGGTCATGGCCTGAAATTGAGTCGGCAGGCACTATCCGAGAGACCATTCGGAGACTGCATTTTAGGCAGCTGGCGTCGATCGCCACGAGGGGAAGGGCGCGGCCTACGGGAAAATGGTATGTAAATACGAGATAATCTATTTTGTGTGATCGAACTCGGCCTCTGAGCCATGTAGGCTGCGTTGCAGCCGGGAATTGACTGCAGTTCCGAGTAATTTAGCCGCGGGACATTTTTGGTATAAGAGCAGAAGCATTTCTCCTCTTTTCTGGCTATCTACTCGGAAAATCACTCCGCTAAAATCCCCTCCTATTGAACAGTGTAAGAAAATTAAATTGAGCGTTGCTACTCCTCTGAAGGGACCAAAAGTAACTGCTTATATACACTAGACACCTTCCCTAATGTCACATTAAGTGTAGGTATGAGTTACGCAGATATCGTGAGAGGATAAGGGTTCTGCCTCGGTGTTGAGGAAAAATCAATGGAAATACGGAAATTGGGCTTCGTAGCAACGAATAATGGCATAATGTCTGACACCTCCTAGCCACCGTTTCTCGTCTAGCACTATTCTTTACAACTCTAAGTTCAATCGCCCGTTGTTAACATCCATGCCCTAAGTGGCCCTTTCGCAGCGCGTTGGACAAATTTGTTCCCGAGACAATTAATGATAAGGATGATAGCTGATTTCCCCCCCCCCCCCCCCCCTCTCTCTTCGAGATTCTGACTAAGGTGAATCAAAAACGGGCTGGCGTGCGTGTTTATCAGGGTCGTCCTCCCCTGGCCCAGGGGAGGACAGATGACCCTAGCCGTCTGGCCATCTCGCAAATGAGCACCAGAGCGACGATCGAGGACAGAATGTATGTATTTATGGGCAGCTCTGTTCTGAAAGCGCCCAAGAAGATAGATTGATGCTTATTCATGGTTTCGTTGTGAAAGCATGGCCAAGTGAGCTACAGACAACTTCTCTATCGAATCTTACATAGATCCGGAGCTTAGTCAGTCCACCAGATACTAGTACAATCCGGACATCGCTACACCTACAGTTTTTGATTTGATCTCTCTAGTCGAGAAGGCTTGCCACTGCAGAACTGGGGATGTTGTTGACGGTTAGGCTACTTACGAAGAAATTGTCACTGCTGCACGGAACGTCAAGCAGCGCTACTTCGCGATCTTCAAAAGAAGAGGAAACTTCGACAGGGTTCGACTGTAGTCGTGATCAAATAACGGTCGTGGCGACGCGAGACTATTAATCCTCTCCGTCGTAAAGATTTAATCGCCGCCGGGCAATATCTACATTTTCGCAGAGTATGAGAAGATTTTAATATTTTCGAGAGCATAGACATACTGAAAAAGAGAGTAAGAACGAAGGAAGTATTAGGCAAACGATGCAATACTGGTAGAGACCAGGTCATTTCCTTCTCGGGCAAAAGATGTTCGGGCTGAATATTCCCTGCTTAAAATGGCATGGTCTGGCGTGGGCACCACTAGCGCCCGGTGCTTGCGCATCACGCTGGATCTTCTTGCGTCAGCCAAAAGATCGGCTCGACTCTCTCCATGTCTTTCCAACTGCTTTCACCCCTACAACATGGATATCTTGAGATGCTCTAGACCATTCTACTATCACCGCTGCATTTTCTCTCCTGAAAGCAGCTTGTGGCAAGAATCTCTAGTGCCATGGGCCGAAGAGCTCTTACTTATTTTGCATTAAATCCTAAGTCTATGCCACAGCTCTTCTAAAAGATCTTCTGCAAACTGCACTACATACATGTTCAATCGAGTACAACAGCCTGACCGCAAGACGTTGCAGATGGGGCTTGAGCGACTCAGAAAACGCCCAAGCTCAGTCGGATCCACTGATCGCCCTGAACGCTCGAGCGCCAACAGCCAAGAGCATGTCGTGCATTCAGGCGAAAGCCGCCTTGGCAACGGGCGACGGTAAAACAGCCGCAGCTGCGGACATGAATCAGTTTGGCTGACGCAACCTGAATCTCAGGGGCAGGCAATGCTCGGAAAGAAAACGCAACGAGATAGAACCTCTGTCCCGCAGAAAAGTGAATGTAGATCACCTACCAAAAACATTCGGACCCCGCTCAGAGGTATTTGCCGACGCTGTTCTCTCACACTCCCAAGCTCCTTGGAGTCAGGAAGTCTGTCGCAGCGTCTATTAGCCCCTTCGCTCACACCACACCTTATCACGGAGTTTTAGCACACTATGGGCGAATTCACAAATAGGAAGATCAGGGGAAACATACAAATACAAGAGGCGGATTCTTATCCAGTGAGTCAAGTTCGGCAGCGGGGGCAAGGGCGTGAACAAGTTACACACCGACTTTGATGATGAAAAAGAAATCGAGTCATGGCACACCGAGATCTTCAGCGGCTGCCACGGTTAATGGAGTGGGGTCCTGTAAATTCCATTGTCGCTCTTTTTGGACAGTAGCGCCGTCAATCTACGATTTGGAAAGGACGCCACGATAGACCTGCCGTCCTTCACCCCACGACTTTATCTCTGAAACTTTGGCAAAATTTCGCCCGTGACTTGCGCCAAACTCAACTTGATATTATTGTATAGATTCTATAGAGCATTTCGTACGTTACACGTGCTTCAGCATTTTGCCACAATTCACTCGCTCAGCCCTTTCCCAATTTCGGCCGGCTTCTCATACGGAGACCAATGAGCGCTGTCGATTACCTGCACCGTCAAGTCCGGCACCAATCCCGCCTCCTTGTTCTGTTCAATAAGCGCCGGCAAGCAGGCATCATCGCCATTGCACCCGAGAAAGAAGCTCGGCACCTTGATCGGAAGCCGCTCGGCGGGCAGTTTCTTTTCGACGTCCCAATGATGGCCATGCGTCAGGGCCTTGTACCAGCACAGCGAGCTCGCAATGCCTCTCTCCTTCACAAACGCAAACCACTCCTCCTTTACCTTCCCCTCGCTCTCGGCCCTCGCATACTCGCGCAGCGGAAGCGGCTCGCCAGCCTCGACGAACCACCGCATGGCGCCATGCTGGCACCCGTGCTCGCCCATCAGATGGTCCTTCTCGCCGTGCAGCACGGTCTAGAAGGTCTCGAGGTTCTTCTCGATGAGGCCCGGCGCGTCGTCCTAGTTGGCGAAGAACTCCCAGTACGCGTAGCGCGGCAGGCCGGTGGCCGTCTCGAAAAGCTCGTTGAGGGCCGTTAGGTCGAAGGGCCATGGCGGGATGTAGTGCACGTTGAGCATGGCCACGCCCGCGACCAGCTGCGGCTGCCATAGCCACATGCGCGTCGCGAGCATCGAGCCCCAGTCGTGCCCGATCGCGACGACCTTCTCGACATGCTCCGTCGCGAGCAGCTCTACGAGGTCCGTCGTCATAGCTTTGGAGTTTAACAGCGCGGCCTCGGTGGGGTTAGACGAGCCGAGGAGGTCTTATCTCACTAGTTAGACCCTCTTACTAAGGATTAGGCGGCGCTTCTACTAACTTATATCGACTTCTACTAGCTTCTACTAGTATCTAATATAATATTACGATCCCTAGGGTATAAGGGCTTTATAACCCTAAGGGTAGAAAGCCCGTACGGGAAAAAGTATTACGAACCCTAGGCTATAAGGGCTTTATAACCCTAAGGGTAGAAAGCCTATACGGGAAAAAGTACCGTAGGGGTTAATAAGCCTTACTAGTAGTAGAACCGTACGGTTAAGAATCCCGTACGGGAATCTTAGTATAATAGTAGATATAACGGTAGGCTCTATAACGGTAGGCTCCTTCTACTAAGCTTTAGAGTCGCTTAGTAGGTCGAGTAAACCGAAGGGTTTACCTTAAGAGATAAGTATAACGGTAGGTATTACGGACCCTAGGGTATAAGGGCTTTATAACCCTAAGGACGGAAAGCCTATACGGGAGAAAGTAGCGTAGGGGCTAATGAGCCTTATAGGTAGTAGAGCCGTACGGTTAAGAATCCCGTACGGGAATCTTAGGAATAAGGGAAACTAGCGCGTATGGGCGTAGCCTTAGGTAGTATAACGGTAGGCTCCTTCTACTAAGCTTCGGAGTCGCTTAGTAGGTTAAGTAAACTAAAGGGTTTACCTTAAGAGATAAGAGAGGGATAATAATAATTAGGGAAGGAAGTATTACGTAATTATACGATATACGACGAGCTAGTTACCTCTAAATTAATAAGGTTAAATTAGAACTTTAAGTTAACTACGAAGGGTTAAGATACTAGCTAAGGGAGTATATTATAATAGTAGGCTCCTTCTACTAAGCTTTAGAGTCGCTTAATAGGTCGAGTAAACCGAAGGGTTTACCTTAAGAGATAAGAGAGGGATAATAATAATTAGGGAAGGAAGTATTACGTAATTATACGATGTATAATAAGCCGGTTACCTCTAAATTAATAAGGCTAAATTAGAACTTTAAGTTAACTACGAAGGGTTAAGATGCTAGCTAAGAGAGTATATCTATATACTATAGGAAAGCTAGTTATAATCTAGATCGAATTAGTTAGATCGGGGTAACTAGATTAATTATACTAGATTAGAGGTATTAGATTACTATAATCTATTTTATAGAGAAGTACGTAACCTTAGCGCTTCGGGCTACTTTCGTAATTCTAACTTTCGACCTATAGGTTAGTCGAGACGTCTACCTTACTTACGTTAGTAACGTATAGGGCGTCGTTACGCGGGGTAAAAGCTAGGCGGCTAAAGGGTAAAGAGTAGAGTAACGAGCATAAAGGGGTATATAAATAAATATAATAATAGGAATAATATAGGTATATAAAAGTAGTAATTAGTACTTATCTTAGTATTATAACTAGTAATACTTAATTCGGTAAGGGTATAGAGCTTAATAGGTTATTTAATTTAATCGTAATACGTAAAAGTAAAGAGTATATATACTTCTCTCTTCTTTAAAATAAGAGTGCTACCTACTATATATACTTATACCTACGCCTTAGTATAGCCGTTCTATCCTACTATATCTCGCCCTCTTCTTAGTTTATCGTCCCTTAATAAACCTATAAAGGCGTAGGTATACGTATATATAAGGTATAAGGTAAGAAATTATAAAATAGAACGCCTAAAGACTCGCTAGAATAAAAATAAGAAGGAAAGAAAGTT
>JAJMYO010000409.1:0-13348 GCA_023087385.1 Diplodia sapinea | reverse complement strand
GAGATGATGACTCGCCGTGGTGTATTATCCCGCTACCTACTCTCGTTACCGATCGCTGCTGCTGCTTGCTGGCTTGCTTCCCCCACGCTCGCTCAGGACCCTTTCACGAACAATGATGGCCTTTACAACTTCGTCACTGTACGTCGTCCCCCGACAGGCATGGCCTTCTTCACATCTCCACCATGAAATCCCCCTTCCCCACCAGCTTGGCCTGTGGATCCAACCCCCCTTCCACCATCTTAAACAGAACGATCGGAGAAGGTTGCCCACATCGCCAAGAACCAGGATCCCTCCACTCCAAGATCCATAGTTCTTACATACCAGCGAAGCATGGCGTCATTCAATCCGGGGCAAGCAAGAGTGCTGATCGTCGTCCCCTCCCCTCGTCTAGCGCCCCGAGATCAGGGCACCTAAACTCGACGTCCGAATCTACGACAGGGATGCCGTCGCGCCCGGCTACTGGTTCGTGGCGCCGTACAACACCAACAATGCGTGGGAAGCGCATCAGGGCCCGCTGTACGAGTCGTGCCAGGTCGGACCCGCGATATATGACAATGATGGGGTGAGTTTACTGATTCCTTTCTTCCCACCATCATCAAGCACATGCATGCCCTTTCTGTCGTCGGGCCAGAAAGCACTACTGCTGCTGCTGCTGCTGCTGCTGCGAACCCTCGTCACTCAACTAACACTTCCCCGCCCAGGAGCTGATATGGAGTGGCGCCTGCCTCTTCAACAACATGAACGCCTTCGACTTCCGGCCCATCGACTACGGCGGCGGCAAAAAGTACCTCTCGCTCAACGTCGGGCGCGGGACGCCCTCCATCTACGGCGCCGGGCTCATCCTCTCCGACACGTACGAGATCGTGCGCGAGGTGCAGATGAGCGCGCACACGGCCGACTTCAACCAGCACGAGTTCAACGTCATCGACGACGGCGCGGCGGCGCTGTACGTCACGGAGACGTCGCACGAGGTGTCGGGCGCGGGCATCGGGCTGGGCGACGCGGCGGTGCTGTGGGCGCGCAGCAACGGCGTCGCCGAGGAGAGCCTGCTGTGGGGCCGCGAGGAGACGCTGGACTTCGAGTGGGACTGCATCGACCAGGTCCCGCTGAACGAGAGCACCTTTCCCTGGCCCGAGGCGCCCGACGAGGCCGGCGGCGGCTGGGACTACATGCACATGAACTCCGTCGACAAGTTCCCCGGCGGCGACTACCTGGTGTCGATGCGCTACTCCAACTCGCTGATGCGCGTGGGAGGCTCCGACGGCCGCGTCGTCTGGCGCCTCGGCGGCCGGGCGTCCGACTTCGCCATGCGCGACGGCTTCGCCTTCTCGCGCCAGCACCACGCCCGCATCGTGTCGACCAACTCGACCACCACCGTCGTCACGCTGCTCGACAACGCCGCGGGCAGCCTGGGCAGCGACGAGGCCGTCACCGCGCCCGAAAGCGCCGCGCTCGTCGTCCGCCTCCACCACGACGACGCCGACGCCACGCGCCAGTCGTGGGCCGCCGAGGTCCTGCGCCGCTACCCGCGCCCCGACGGCGCCCACTCGTACCTCCGCGGCTCGGTGCAGCTCCTGCTTCCTCCTCCCCCGGGAGATGAGGGAGAGACGTCGTCGTCGACACCGTACCCGTCCTCGCTCACGCACATCCACGACCGCTACCCGGGCTTCGAAACCGCCGCCAACGTCCTCGCATGCTGGTCCAAGGACGGCTACGCGACCGAGTTCCGGCCCGACGGCAGCGTCGCCGCCGAAGCCCGCTTCGCCACGGCGCACCTCGACACGTACCGCGCGTTCAAGTACGCAGGCTTCGTCGGGCGCCCGGCGGCCGAGCCGCCCGCGCTCAAGGCGTTCGCGTTCGGCGACGTCGCGGGCCAGCGCTCCGCCGTCGTCGACGGCAGCGGCCGCGGCGTCGGCCAGACGATGACGGTGGCGTACGTCAGCTGGAACGGCGCGACGGAGGTGCGGGCGTGGCGCGCGTTTGGGCGCGTGGTGAGGGATGGCGGGGCCGTGGTGTTGGGGGGGAACGGCGGGAAGGAGACGTATGGGGAGGCGTATGGGTTGGTGGGGGGCGATTATGATGATGAGAAGGAGGAGGGGGAGGAGGACGACGAGTCGTCGGCGGCGGCGACGGCCACGAGTAGTCCCTCGCCGTCGTCTCTGGCTCAGTCGTCGTCGTTGTCGTCGTTGTCGTCGTCGTCGTCGTCGTCGTCGTCGTCATCGTCGTCGTCATCGTCGTCTTCCCACCCTCTCTACCCTTCTTCATCCGCATCCTCCTCCTCCGCATCCGCCTCCGCCCCCCACACCGAAGAAGGCCTCCTCCACCACCGCCGCCGCGCCAAAATCCCCTCCCCCGACCCCCACCCCACCCCTCTCACCACCCACCTCGGCACCTTCGCCCGCAGCGGCTTCGAAACCGTCCTCACCATCCCCAACCTGCCCGTCTCGCACCTCTGGGTCGAAGCCCTCGACGGCGCCGGCGCCGTCCTCGGCCGCAGCGCCACCGTCGCCGTCGTCGTGCCCGCCGCCCAGCGCCCGTACGAGCCCGTCGACGTGCCCGCCGCCGGTCCCCAGGAAGAAGAAGGAGCCGCCGCCGTCGTCGGGACCGGCGATTTCGTCTTCGCGGACGAGAGCGAGGGGTTCATCGGGTTGGTCAAGGTGCCGCCGCAGGCGGCGGAAGCGGGGAGGGAGGGGGCGTGGGGGTATGCGAGCGTACTGAAGGGTGGGGCGGAGGGGGGAGGAGAGGGAGGGGCGTGGGCGGTTGTTGTGGGGGTTGGGGCGGCTGTTGGGGTTGGGGCTGCGGCGGTGGTGTTGGGGGTGTGGTGGGGGTGGTGTGTGTGGGCGGCGTGGAGGGAGAGGGTTGGTCGTCGCGGTGGTGGTGGTGGTGGTGGTGGAAAGAGGTGGAAGGGGAAGGGGAAGGGCAAGGCGCCCGCGGTGGATAAGGGGAAGTATAGGGCGGTTGCTGGGGACGATGACGAGGATGGTGATGAGGAGGAGGCCTTGGAGTTGGTGGAGACGGGGAGTGAGGGCCGGAGTAGTGGTGGCAGTGATGAGTATCTGGGTCGGTTGGATTGGGCGCCGGTGACGTTTGGAAATGGCACTGCGGGGGTAAACGCGGGGAAAGGGAGCAGATTTGACGAGGAGATGACGCTGGGAGAGGTGAGAAGAGGGCTGGCTCAAGAGAGGCAGCAGCATCAGAGGAGTGCGAGTCAGGCGGAATACTGGAATGCGGGAGCTACGCCATTGGTGATGCAAGCGAAGAATACGTGGAACGAAGAGCGGAGGTAGTACGAGAGGCAAGGTGAGGATGAAGGAAAGCCTTGTTGTGCATCGGAACAGAGTCTGTTGCGTTTCATATTTTGGTACTTCTGAGCATTTGAGCGCATTTTTGTCTATCATAGCGTCTACATAGCATGAGGCGGCGTCGGTCAAAGAAAATACTTGCCTTGAATTGAGCTTTCTAATGAGCCTGTGCAATTTTAAAACCACGTCTTGGAAATAGAAGAATCACTTCTTCTGCAACACTTACGAAGGGGGGTGATGTAGAAGCTGGAACACCTGTGTCTGACGTTGGAGGAGCGCATTCCGTACGATCAATCCCGCTCTTACACAGTCCCTTTTATTTTTCGTCTTTCCCAAATTCACTTCTTGTTCTTTTATAGACGGCCTTCCCCGTCTGCTCTACGCTTTCTTCTTTCTCTTAGCTATCAAAGTCTCATGAAGCTCCACTAAAATCAGTGAGGTAAGAGCAAAAGTTAGCAAAGGGAAAATGGGCACATTGTTACACTTCTCGGAGACGGCAGACTTCACTAAACATCTAAATCAGCGATAATGTTATGTATCTGCGTCTAATCCGCACCTTGATCTCCTGTTGTAAACAGCCACGGTGGCAATGAGTATCTCGAAATGCAGCCGGAGAACTTTGGTAAGTCACTTTGGTGGTATGTTTCAGCTTCCTAGTCTGATGACGGTCATCTCGCTCCTATCTTTTACTGGAAAAGTGGTTTTGGAGGCCTTCAGACGGCCGAAGCGCTTAAGTGATATACATACCTTGAATGATGGTGCACAAGCATAGGAGGGCTGAACTGCCATGTATCAGATTGTATCAAATTCCCAGCAGTCGCATGCACGCCGAAAGATAGAGAGAGAGAGATGGAGTTATAATATTGTATAAGAAGCATTCTACTTTCCATAGTCATTACCGTAAACTAACTGAAAGTCTGTGTGATGAATCTTTCGAAGCCAAACGCAAGATTCTCTGCTTTTTATTACTTATTCAATGTACAGCGTACGGCGTAAAAGAAAAGAGAAAAAAGAAAAGAAAAACCTTAATAGCACCCCGAAAACGAGCATCTAGGCTCTGCATTGTTATGCTTCAATACTGAAGGATCATATAAAGCTACACAACGGATAAGAGCAACTTTCTAAAATTCTGATGAAAACAAGACTGTAAGAAAAAGCAAAAAGGATGAAGATATTCGACGTAGATCCTGGCGTGAACTAGCTTCAGGAACGTCCCAAACAGCTACTTTTTGTACAGGAAATGTCGTGAAAGACAGTCAGTCTTCAAGGCTAATCATTTACGGTCCGCCTTGAACACTCTAGTGGGAAGAGAGAGCCATGATGAATACATTATATACCGTTGTGGCTGATCACCAGGACAGCAAGATATTATTTGCTAAGATAACCCAGCTCAAGAAAGACAAACGGATTAGTTAACAGGTGAGGAAAACCTGAATATGATGAGATCAATACTTCCTCCGAAGAGCGAAGCGATTTGGCACGGAAAGGAAGGACGGGTTTAGAAATGAGACGAGTCGGTGATTTCCGACGGAACATGATGACATCAATACCGACCAAGATCCATCTCGTGGGTATCCTGATATTGTTACAATATGTTCCCATCTCTACAAGTATCTTTACAAGCCCAGCCGACCATGAGCCGCTTACACGCCCAAGACCCAGATACCATGACCAGCCCAATATACAATAATGCCGCCCTTCTAAACCAGAGAGGAGAGTGTCATCCGTAGCTCCCCCGAAACCCAAGAAGATCTGCGATATAATTACAAGGCCCGCGATTATGCCACCGCCTTGGTCCTCAGCTGTACACCGTGCCAGCTCTTGATCTCATCTTTCAGAATCTCGTTGACCAGCTTGTGCTGTTTGATGACGGTCAAGCCCTTGAACTTGGGGCTATGGATATCGAGCGCGTACATGGAACCGCAACCGCCGCTGATGTCCTGGACCTGCTCGGCAGAAAGAAAAAATTGTCAGTTCTCCATTTCTCCACACTTCGACAGCCGTAGCCGAGGAGGAAGACAGTGCATGAGGGGCGAGGGGAGGGAGGGGGTGAAATTGGTATGGTCTGACATACCTCCAGGCGCACAGGGTCTAGACTGTCCTTGATCTTATTGAAGACATGCAGCTCGCCCTCGGACAGGTAATCCGGCGGCTCGGGCGCGGCGCCGGTCGACATGCAGCGGCGGGCTGCAGCAACAGGGCATTGTGCGAAGGGTGCGGCGAGGGCTCGAGCTGGTCGTGGCGTCGGGGTCTTGTGCGAAAATAGCAGCTGCGCGTAGGAACGCGCCAGTGGAGTGTGGGCGGATGCGGCAGAAGCAGCGCAGCGGCGCGTGCTGAGGGCGGCGGCGATGCGCGAGGCGGCTCTCGAGGGCGCCATTGGGAATCTGCCGGGCGGTTAGAGGAGAGCGTGCGAGCAGCGGGGGAAGTCGGTATGCGCACCTGGGAAGAAGTGGTGGATGGAGAAAGATGGCTCGTCATGGACTCGCTGCGAGCACCGACATCACCGCCGACGGGCCGGGGGGAGTCTGGCCGAGGCCCGCCAGCCGACCAATCGTCGTGCAGCCATTCATCAGAGCCTCACCACCGACCTCCATCTCAACCTTCACCTCGCCATTATTTCCATCTGCTCTCACGAACAGCGTGCTCACAGCTCCGCTCGCGGCACCCAGGCGCCACAGCCAGAGCACCCGCAGCCTTGTCTCGGATCAGCACCGGCCGGGAGGTGCGGGGTGGGCGCGCTGCGTGAGCTGACTGGCTGCAGCCCGCGCCGACCTCGCTCTCCCCCCAGAGCTGCCCAGAGCTGCTGTCCAGCTTGCGGAGGTACCTCCAAGTACCGTCCCGTCACTGCCCACCCCTCCCACGCCGCCGCGAAAGGTACTTCTTCCTCCGCCCGCCAAGGACCTTAGCCGCCGTGGGTCTGGATGAGCCGCTCCTGTCAACCCTAGGCTCCAGACCGTCGACCACCCCCATGCGCCTATCGCTGCCCCCCTGCCGCCTCGAGCTGTCACGCTTATCTCGAAGGGAGATCTCCAGCATCTCGTTGGGGCCATGCTGCAAGGGAGTCATCCACAGCCGCCGCCGTCTGCCACTCTATTCTCAACAGTTGCCGAGATTGCAAGCTGCACGCAGTACGGCGTGTACGCAGGCCTCAAAGCTGCCCCGACTCTCGCCCGAGCCGCTGACGGTCGGGCGCGGCTGATCCCTGCGCGCGCAGGACGATGGGTAGGTGGTTGGGCGAGCGTTGAGCTCGTCGACGCAATAATCCCGCGCAAGCTCTTACCAACCCAAACCCAAGCCGTTCGCTTGACGCCACGCCGCCTCAAGGGTCTCCATCTTGCTTGCGGAAGGAGGCTTGCTGGTGCTGCTCGAAGCGGCCAAGATAAGCAGGCCTCTACGCGGGGTTGCATGCTTGGGGAGCAGGGGCATGCTGCTTTGCGGCTTCGACAGGGCGCCATTCCCCCTCTAACAGGCTGACTCACCGGCAGCAGCATCATCGGTGGCAGCACTACGGCCGCCTCGCCGCCGCTGCCGCTCTCGATCCAGACAGGGGACTCTCAATGCAGCATGCACGGCAGCAGCAGGGTGAGCCCCACAACACCAAGGCAGGCGCGGCATAAGCATCACCACCGCAATGGCTGACGGCTCGAAGCGGACGAGCCCCACAGCATCCTTACTCTCGCTCTGGTCCCGTCTGTTCTTACCCTTCTCCGCCTCTCCATCTGCACTCCAGACACTCGTCCCGCACGATCGAAACACGTCTCCACATTTCGTCCCTCTCTCCCCAGGCCGCATCATGCACTCCACATGGACATACGTTGGTGGCGGCGGCGCAATCTGTCGGCTTTGCGCTGCCCTCATCTCGGCATCCCCGCCATGCATCGCCGGCTTTGTTGGGTAATCCTGCCTCATCGCGGGATTATACGAGGCGGCAAACGGCGTTGAGCTCCCAAGATCTCGGGACCGGGCGTAGTCAGCTTTCGGGAGACAAACGCAAATGAGCGGAGCAGAGTGGCAGTCTGCACCGCAACTTTGGGGGGGAAGGGAATCGACACTTGGCAAATTACCGTTGCATTGGCTACTTACTACTCTCACGCCACGCCCCGTGGGGAAGGGACAGGAAAGCAGCCGGGAGGGCCGAGAGCGTACAGGACCGAGAGGCCCAGAAGGCCGTCTTGGACCCTGCATGTGAAGTGTCGCGGAGACTTCGCGTGCGTGTGTGAGAGACAAGAGACAACAAGACGAAAAGCGGCGACCAGCCATCGAGAGGCAAGATTCTCGTGCACACATCTGACATGCACCGCCCGTACAACCTGCATCTTTGCCGACGCCCTTTCATACTGTGTACATGCAGGGCGCCTATCTAGACCCGCCGGGCAAAGTCCTCCCCCCAGCAACGGCCAATTATCCGTCGAATGCGAGTGGGCAAGCTTTTCGCCCCGCTGCGTAGGCAGCCAGGGTCCCGGAGAGAGACAGAGAGAGACAGAGAGAGAGAGAGAGAGAGAGCAAGCAAGAGGGCTTACAAATCATTGGATGAGGGAGGCTGATGCTGAGAGAGGAGAGGAGAGGAGAGGAGTGGTGGGTGTGGGTGGTGGTGGTCTGGCTAACTCCACAACGGGGCTAGCAAGGTCAGCGTTCTCCTGCGCAAAACATCCCACTACATATTCCACCACTCACTTGCCCACCCCACCCCGCGGCGTCGTCCTCCTGCTCTCCCCATCGAGAAGCTTCTGTTGAGGTGAGTCGAATCGGACAGCCGCTTCGACGGATGAATGAATGGAGTGAGTGGT
Source organism: Diplodia sapinea (assembly GCA_023087385.1). NCBI lineage: Eukaryota > Fungi > Ascomycota > Dothideomycetes > Botryosphaeriales > Botryosphaeriaceae > Diplodia > Diplodia sapinea. The sequence continues at coordinate 5,259 of JAJMYO010000409.1, read as the reverse complement.
CGTTATGGGTCGATGTCAGCATAAGTTGGACCACGCGACAACACGCGCGCTCTCTCTTCCAGATCGCGCGCAACTTTGATGATGGACGTGTCTATGGCGCATGCGTGTGTATATATATATATATATATGTGTGTGTGTGTGTGTGTGTGTGTGTGTGTGTGTGTGTGTGGAGAACGCCCGCCACCGCCCTGTTCGTTTTGCGCTTTAGCAATTATCAGCAGCATCGTCAAGAAGACCCTTGGCGACACAGACACGCCTCTCTCTCTCTCTCGCTTCTCTCCTTGCCAACCCACCAAAAGAAACCCATGATGCTTCGTTTAGCTTTTCGACTATGAAGCCGGTAGGAATTTTACAACTATCGTTGTCGTGACATGGAGAGATGGGGCTAAATAGTTTCGACCGCGTAGTGTGTTCCGCTGTCACTTTTCTGCCCCCGTTCGGCTCTTGGTTCCCAATAACTCTGCTGTTGTGGTTTTGTGTTATTATTATTAGTATTATTATTTTGGGTCATGCTTTTCCCGACCCGGCGAACATAAGCCACAAATGCGCCTCGTCGACGTCGGCGAACCCGGCTACCAAAGAGAGCCTTCAGAGTTTGCGCTTCCGTGCTAAGGCGCAAGCCATCAATCTGACATTGGCGAAAAGGTAATCAGATCACCGGAAACGCCGATGTGTAGTTTTTATTTTTATTCTTATTTTTTCTTTGGTTTGGTATGCGGTGTGTATGTTATGTGCAGAGAGTTGTGTCGTTCCAGATCAGGGTCTAAGAAGCTTGTCGCGTGCGGTGTGTGCGTAATAAGGGACCGATCGAAGGGACGCTGCTTGCGTATTTTCTTTTTCTTTTTCTTTTCTTCTATCATTCTTCTTTTTGTCTTTCTATCTTTCGCTTCTTTTTCCGAACCCTTCGGAGGACAGGACCCTGGTGTGTGCGCGGGACGCAACGACAAGCGGGACTAACGAAGCGGGACGGACGAAGCGGGACAGAAAACGCCTCCCCCTCCCCCTCCCTTCCCTTCCCTCCCTTCCCATTTTACCTATTCCGGAGAACCGATCCACCTTGGCTCCTGGCCAGATCATACGAACGGAAAAAACCTCACCGGTTTTTTTTTTTTTTTTCTCTTCTCCCCCTCGCTCTTCGGGGTGAATGTGGAAGAGGGGGAACGGGACGGGCGGTGGCGTGGGGCGTGGTGGCGTGGTTGACCGGACGAAGCAGCTAGAGCGAGGCGATGACGTGAGGAGGGATGGGCAGATGATAAGACAAGATACCTAGATGGACCCCCCGATCGAAACGGCCGGCGGATGGAGATCTCTTGGTGTATGGTTTTTTTTGTGTGGGGCGGGGAGGTAAGATTGGAGGAGGGGTTTGGTTCATCTCTTTTTTCTCTTAGGTCCTTCACGGCGGGGTCATGATCGATCGGAAGGTCATTTTTCGGCATGTAGTGGAGGAGGGTTTGCGAGCGCGGGACACTAGTGTATGATGGAAGGTGGGAAACTTGGGAGCGGAGAGATGGTCGGAGGGAAAGGTAGAGACGACGACGATGACTCTTTCCATTGGAGGGTTGTCGGGAAGAGTGGTGGTGGTTGTCATGGTGGATGTTGGTGGTGCGAGCAGGTGTAGTGAGTGACTAACCGGGCTACTACTGCACCCCGAAGCACACCGCCGCCGGCACGCCATGTACCGTGGAGGGTGGAGAGAAAAGCGCGTCTATAGTGCGGAGGTGGTGGAGTGGGTAACGGCGGTAAAGTGGCACCGAGCGGGCAACTATCAAGGTAGGTAAGACGAGAAGGTGAGATCGAGCCAAGTGCGATGCGGGATGCGGTTAGGTAGAGTGTGGTTCTCGGTGTACGCGTGTCTTTTTCCGTCGGTGTTGTCGTAGTCGTCGTAGTGGTTGTTGTGGCTGGACCCTACCGTTCTACCCTTCGAGCTATCCGTCGACCCTCTCTCCGCGCGGTAGTCGCTAGTCTGACTCTGTCTCTCTGGGAGACTAGGAACGCCCCAAGGGAGGCCTATTCTTGTCATCTGTTGTTGGTGTCTTGGTGTCAGCACCTTATCTCGTCTTACGCGCGGCTAGTCTGTCTGACGGCTCTTGAATGTAGAGAAGAATGGAACACACGTACATGCCGTATATTATGGAGATGTTGCACTCTGCTTACGGGAGAAGTGGAATCGAATGTCATGTATTTGTACAGGTTCAAATCTCGCATCCGCGTCTGGACACCGCCAAGGTACTTTTGAGACTCCTCAGCTCTTCCTCGTTCTTCTCGTAATCCAACCAACTTTGCTGGACTAGACATGATATGACCTCCACTGTTTCTATGAGTCAAGCCAGCGGACGTCCTGCATTCTTTGGGCAGTAGCACCATGTCACCGGCCTCATCATCCTCTTTGTCAAACTCCAGGATTGTCGCTCCGGATGCTCACGGGTGGTTACCGCGAACTACAAGGAAGCGATAGGAACGAGAAAGACTGCGAATCGGCAGAGGCCGGAAGCCGTTCTTTCTGGCGTTCGAAGTAGAGATGGCATGAAACAAGACATGACTGGCGAGCGCGGCAAGGGCGATGATAATGAAGGAAAATTCTGCCAGTGAGGCGTCTCGCGGATGGCTTGCCTATTGCCGTTTCCGGCCAAATGGCCTGATGTCGCGCAGTGCAGCACTTCTCGTCCATGGTCCCTTCGGCTTCCACGGCAGTAAACAATATGTTTGACTCTGCTGCGGTCGGATGGAGATGGACCGAGCAGGGCAGCCACGTACAGAAGGGGCTTGCTTGTAAGGCGTTCGTTCTAGTCCCTTTTTTCGTTGAGGGGCAGGTAGGTAAATCCGAAATTGCGAGCGACAAGCAGAGGAGCATCAATTCACCGGTGCACACGGTTGATTGTTTGTCTGCGGCTCGCCACCGCCACGCCGGCGGATGTCGGGGGCGTTTTCGCGGCGGGCGTTTGGGCGTGGGCTTTGGTGGAAGGAATGGGTGGAGTGGGGGCATCCGTCCATCCGCCGTTCAGTTGCTGCTCTGCTACGAAGACCCACCATCCCTTGCTAAGCCGGCTGGGGCTTGCAGCGGCGCGTCTCGCGATACGACACAAGTGGATGTCCGCTGGAGTGCTGGCGGCCAGGGTCTGGCGGCGGAAAGCGCAGCGGCAAGGACTTTTGAAGTCGTGGCCGGCCCAGGGTCCTGCCGTGAACAGCGGGGGCCCCTGGTCGATGCCTGTTGAGGGAGGTACTCGCAGCACTTTGTTTGCTGCTCTCGTTGCGCTTTGCATGTGTCTGCCCGCTTACTCTGCTCGCCTGTCTCGCATAGAAATTCGGCCTTTTCTCTTTCTGCCCACCCAGCCTAGGCCCTTTTGTCGGCGTTTGAACTCAGCCCCCCTGTCCTTCGGCATGTGAACGCCTCCAGCTCGGACCAGGACCAGGCGAAAACTACATACCACTGCCCATCGACTATCCTCGTGGCGCATTCTACCCACTTGATTACACAGTAGCGCGATGCAGGGCGTGACTTGGCAACACACACGCACACTTGCCGGCTTCGACCTTGAGCGAGCCTCGCGTCCATCACTTACTGCTCCCGTCGGACCCTGCATCGCCCGCGGCCTGCTGGTGTGATAGGGCGACTGCGCACGCACGCTTTGCGTCAGTTGGCGCCCGCATGCAGGCGGCGCTGCTTCGACTTGGTCCGCTGTTTACTTGGGACAGCGAGCGGATCTCCTGAGCACAACATCAGCTCGCGTCGCTTATCGCCATTCGAACCAGTTATCCGGTATGCGCTGGCGCGTCCATCACCACCACGCAGCAACTTGTTCTCGCGCGCTCGCTTTCCCTCGCTGCAGGGGGGCTGTGTGAGGTGGATCTGGGGAAACGCAGGTGAATCTTGCTTGCCTGCTTGATTGCATGCTCCGTCCCCGGCCGCCGCGCTGTCACCCCACCTCTCCTCTCTTTCCCACCGACTTCCCTGTGACAATTCGCCAATCTCGCTCTCCCTGAACGCCACGATGACGATGGCCCAAAGTAAAACCTGCACAGCTCTGCCAGCTGTTGGGCCTTTTTGCGGGGAAGGGCGTGAGAGAGCAGCAGGACGGATACCTGCAGCGGCGATCAATGATCGCTGCCCATGATGACAAGCAACCTCAGTCGTCATGACTGATGCAATCATGCTTATCTTTCGTACTTTCTTTTTTCTCTGGTCGACGGTACGACAGCTGTGGTCTACTGTGTAAGGGACCCTGCATGGCATCCTACCGCATTCGTTCCTCTCTTGCATCGCCCTTCTTTTTTTTTCCCCCCCCGATCCCTGTTTGGGGCTCCGTACAGCGCATGATGAGGTCAACGCGCCGCTTGGTCGCTGCGGGTTGGGGAGAAGGGCTTTCAGCCGCACCACCGGGCGGTGATAGTGACGGCCTTCTTGCGCATTATTCGAATTGAACGAGCATCAAGGCTCGAGCATAATTAGGCGAACCATCAACTGGAACCGACTTCCCGCGCCTACCTTGCAACATGCCCCCCCCCAATCATCTTGCCTACCATGCTGGTCTTGAATCACACCGCAACATCGCGTCTTTCTGGAACCCTCTCTCTCTCTCGTTGTCATATGCAAAGGAGGAGGGCTGTGAGCGACATCGTCCGACCTTTTTGCTCACTCTTGCGTAACAGCACTCGTTGGCGCCGAAATCGGAGCCCGTCCGTTCCGCTTTGTTGGCAGTTGCGACGACAATGATGACGAAGAAGCTTGGTGATCATGATATGGCAGCCCATCGACATCCGCGGTTCCAGTCGGAGCTCTCCGGTGCGCGTGAAGAAGAAGAAGAAGAAGAAGGAGAAGACCAACCTCGGTCCCAGCTGGGAACGCCGAATGACCATCGGCACCAACAACAAGCGAGCTCTTCGCCTGTGGGAGTGGATCCTCTCCCCCCCGCCGGTCCCGACCCAAGAAGGACGCCGCGCCGATCATTCTCCAGAAAAAGAGACCCTGAACTGACGACGGTTTCTCGCGCGGGGGAGAAGGGGAGCAAGCACCCCTCCCCCTCCCCTTCGCTTCGGAAACCGGGACGAGGACGGTTAAGAGGGTGCTGTAGAATTTTCCGTTTCGGGAAGGATGGAGTGATCGCTTACATAGGTGCCGCAAAGAACGGGCAATCATGGTCCGCGCCGGTCGGCCGGGGGCCTGTGTCTCTTACTTCTTGTGCCTTCCGAGTTGCGGCTCCGCTGCTGCTGCGTGCTTGATTATCTCTTTTTCTCGTTCCTCTGCGCGGGCCGGGCGGCGGG
>JAJMYO010000408.1:0-13607 GCA_023087385.1 Diplodia sapinea | reverse complement strand
ATTGGAGCCCACCCGGACGACACATGGACAAAGAGGGTAGAGACGGGAGATGGCGAGCCGCGCTACGTCAACTGGCTCAGCGACCCCGACATGCTGCCGGCGGTGGTCCCCAACGCCCGGATAATGCGGTACGGCTACGAAAGCCAGTGGTTCGGGCCCGAGGCAATCCAGCAGAACACGACTAGAGTGGCCGGTCGATGCCTTATCGCACTACGGCGCGAGAGAAAGGTGCTCTCTCTACTTATCTCAACGGCAGCAATGCGTGCGCTAATGCTAACCAGGACTTTCCCTTTCGACCGCTCATTTTCATCGCCCACTGCTTTGGCGGCCTCGTCTTACTTAAGGTAGGCATCGTCGTGCCAATAGCGGCGCTTGCAACGGGCTCGCTGATTGTTCCAGGCACTTGATAAGGCCCGAGATGAGAAGGAGGAGTGGCACGGTCTTTTCGATTCCGTAACCGGCCTCGCCTTCTTCGGCACACCCTTCCGAGGAGCCAACGGCATGAGCCAAAGCGAGATGATCCAGGCAGCTCTGCGTGAACACGCACCCGACCAGGTAGAGGGAGAAGTGCTAAAGATCCTCGACCCGGGAAATGAGTTGCTACAAGACCTTGTCGACGGCTTTGGAAGGACGCGCTCGCAGCGTAACAAAGCTCAAGTTGCGTGCTTCTACGAGCTCAAGTCTAGCAAAATTGGAGCAATTGTGGGGGGGCAAGCGAGGAGGGTACGCCTGTTATTACCTAGGGAAACACCATGCGATGCGGCTAGCTAACCGGACATGCAGAGCTACGCCGTCAGCGAAAGTTCCGGGTGCCTAGATCTCTCCGAAGCGACAGAGAAATATTCCCTCTCGCGCACCCACTTCGACATGAACAAGTTCGGCAAGCCTTCGGAAGAAGACTTTCAGACGGTATCTGAAGTGGTAGAGAGGGTGGCTAAGGCGGCTCCGGAGCTAGTCGCTGTGCGGTCCCAACGTAAGCATCCCATATAAGTAGATAGTTTCTAGAGTCTAGACGCTTTCTCCGCGCAACAGTTCTAATGCGGTGATGTAGATCAAGTGCCCTTTACTCTTGAGAGAATACCCGTGACTGATCGCTTCGTCGGCCGCGACTCTGAAATACGACGACTGACAGAGTTCTTCCTACCAAAAACGGTAGGACCCGCTCGACGCAAGGTGTATGTCCTTCACGGGCTTGGCGGCATCGGTAAGACGCAGCTAGCAGTTCAGTTTGCCCGGCTGTACCAGACATATTTCAGCGCAGTTTTCTGGCTCAACGGATCCACTAAAGACGAGTTGATGAACGCTTTCGTTGACGTTGCTCGCCGAATACCGAAGGGAGAGCTCGGCACAGATGCCATCGGCAGCCTTAGCCAGCCTGCACCTCAGGCGGAGATAATCACCGAGGCGGTGCTCTAGTGGCTCCTTCTTCCTTCAAACAAACACTGGCTGTTGATCTTCGACAATGTCGATCGCGACTACTTGCACAAGGACAACGATGCCCAGGCATATAACGTCGAGGAGTTCCTCCCTCAAGCCGACCACGGCTCCGTTCTGATCACCAGCCGACTCGCCACTCTCGGCCGGCGATATTCAGAGGATAAATTACAGCGCCTTAGCGAAGGCGACGCACAACAGATCCTATCGCTCAATTCGCGCCTTGATTCCGAAGGTCAGTTGTCACAAAGCCTACAACAAAGGCTCAGCCACCAACCCTACTCTAGCTAATAACTAACCAGACTGGCATCCTTTGATTACGAGACTTGACGGCCTACCTCTTGCTCTTGCGCAAGCCGCTGCGTACATTCAGCATACGAACATGTCCGTTACTGAATACGTTGAGCACTACGACGGTAAATGGACTTCCCTTATGACCAACCAGGACCGCTTCCCACTCCCAGAGTACTCAGGCCAGAAGCTTCTTACTGTCACGCCTCTGCACTCAGGGTGAACCTTAACCCTCGCCGGGTGGAAACCAAGCACCGGAACCGGGTGAACTGTTTTTCCTTTTTTCCCGTTAGTCAGCAGGCAGTGGGTATAAAAGCCCACCGACCTTGACCTTTCTTTTCCTTCTTCTTCTTTAGCTTAGAAACTTCGTTGAAATCTACCCAAATCGAACTCTGTTCTTTACAGGTCGTGACACGCGGCAACCAGCACGGCACTAGACCTAATCGCCAACGTCCCACAGCGCGACATTATTCTATACATGGACGGGTCGCAAGATACGTGGGGCAGAACAGGATACGGCTTCGCCGGATACCAAAACAATAAGATGATATGTTAGGGTTTTCAGAGCCTAGGCAACGCCGCTAAAAGTCTTCGACGCAGAAATTATAGCAATCGAAGCAGGCCTTATTACTGCGTCTAAAACGCTAGAGGCTAGAATGGCGGCTAACATTGTAGTACTACTCGACAACTAAGAGGCGGCACTAAAAGCCATTATAGGCCCCCCGCCTAATACTAGTTAGGTAAGTGTGCTAAGGATACGATAGTACGCCTAGTACTAGAAGAATAAGCCCCCCGCATACCCCTAGGGCGAGATTAAAATCCACTAGATTCCTAGCTACTACGGCATACTAGGTAATGAAGAGGCGGATCGGCTAGCAAAGCTAGGAACGGGGGTAATACCACCTCCCGACCTACCGCTCATACTAGCTAAGGTAAAAAGACTAGCAAAGAATTAGTCTCGTAAGATGTTCGAGGACTAGTGGGTAGAGAGTGCCCCCTAAGCGTATAAAGACCTCTCTATCGCACTACCTACCGGAACCCCACCCGAGCTCTCGCTCCCCCGCTAGACCTTAGCGTACCTTCTAGTAGCTAGAATAGGACACGGAGACTTTAAATCCTACCACGACCGCTTTAACCACCCGAACGCCATACTACACTATAGATGCGGACGGCCTAAAACTCCCGTGCATCTTTTCTTTTGCACGCTAGCTAGAAAACGCTCCCCGCTCCTAAGAGGACGGCCGTCCGAAATAATCCTAGAGATCCTCGGAACTCCTAAAGGTGCAATAGCCTTCGCAAAGTTTGTACAAGACACCCGCTTCTTTACCGAAATCTACCCTCGGTACCCGTAACCACGATCAACACCCGATTTAACCTAATCTTTCCTTTATACTATACTCCTTCTACCCCCTTTTTTTTTTTCTCTTCCTCCTTTCTATTTAAGCTATGAAGCTACATTAAATACGTTTCCTACTCTTAAGAAAATAACTAAAACCACGAGCGGAGGCTAGAGAACAGCCTTACAGCGTCACCTAAAAACGAGACACCTTATCCCCTAATTTGCTGTCCCTATACATAGATATAGGTAGTATAGCACGTCTTATGCCCTCCGGGAGGCTCTAGGGTAAGATGGGGCCGACCACGGTCACGTACACCGTCACCCGCCGGACGTTAAATAGTATCAATTCAATTCAATTCAAGGTAAACCCTTCGGTTCACTCGACCTACTAAGCGACTCCGAAGCTAAGTAGAAGGAGCCTACCGTTACACTACCACGGAACTATTATCCGTGTGGGCTTTCAGCCCTTAAAGTTATAAAGCCCTTGTGCCCTAGGGTTCGTAACAGAAACTTCGTTCTTTAGCACTTACTTTACTTAGTAATAGTTATAATATTTTTTTTAGCTAAGAAACTTTATTCTTTATTTACTTAGGAATAGTCGTGATAAAAAACATTCGGTCTTTTATAGAAATCTAAGGTAAACTTACTAAGCCTTTATATTCTACATACCACATACTTATATTCTATACTTAACAGTCGCCCTCTCAAGCTCGCCGATTATGCCACCGCCTGAAACGGTCCACTTCTCACTCACCAAGTTTTCATCCACAGTCCGTCTCATCATGCCACTTTGAGCGTAGTACTCAATGATCGCTCTTGCCTCCTCCCGCGTCAGACCCTTCACCTGCATGGTCTCCACGTTGGACAAAGCCTTCAGACTCCGCTCGTCGATTTTTTTGTACGGATTCCATGACGGCAGGTCCTTGTCTCCAGTCTGTTTCGCCTCGATGGTTTCAATGGCAAAATCCAGGGCATGCGACTTGGGCGAGTTACTACCTGAGGTGGCGGCAAGCACGATTCCGCCGTTGGGGAGCTTTGCCGTGCCGTTGAGCAGGTTGACGAAATGGCGGACAAGGACGAAGTCGTGGGCGTGGATCGGTTTGCCCTCGCGGCCAAGGTACTCACTGTTGTTCATAATAAAGGAAAGGTTGTCCATGCACACCATGACGGGGGGGCGGACCAATCCTCCCTCGGCCTTTTCCTTGTTGCTGGGCGTGGTGAGCTCCCTCCAAAAAGCCTGGAGTACAGGCCAAGCCACGTCTGCGTCCTGGGCACCCGATTGCACCAAATGCAGGAGCGTGTGCCCTTTGAGGGCTACCGGGAGAGTGTGCTTGTGCGCGAGCTCAAGGCTCTCCAGAACCTTTCCATTGGCCTTGGCGATCTGGCTGAGCAAAGACGCAGTGTACTTCTTCTGAACGTATTGCGCGGGGTTCTGTCCGTCCAGAGCGGCGTAAGCGGTGTGACCGATGGTCAATTCCATTGCTGTAAAGCATTGCAGTCAGCCCGCGAGTTGTTACTCCTTCGCAGCTCAATACGCACCATCAGGGAAGTTGATGACGACCCAGCCCTTGAGAAAGGCCATGCTCATAGCCTGCAGTAGCAGAGTTGTCTTGCCGCTAGCCCTTTCGCCGTGGACAATCTTTCTGATGGCGGGGGCAGGCGAAGCCTCGGTGTGGTCGACGTCGGTGGATGGTAAGCCAGAGACCTTCGCGCCAGACGCAGCCTCGACGGTGCTGATCAACCTGCCCAGCTCGATAGTTTCTCGCCTTGCGAGCATAGCGGGCCGTCTGAAGAGTCCCCAACCTTGGTTGGGCTTGAAGGCATCCACAGCGCGTAGCTGGTCGACGACAGGGTCCATTGGTATGCCGACGATTTTCCCCTGGATGGCCGCATCTCCCACATCTTCGGCCTGGAGGTCCGGGAGGCCGGGAACCTCAAGCGCGTTGGTGTTGCTCAGGACGATGCGCTTACGCATTGCCTTCAGCTCGGCGGGGGCTGGCCGCTTGCCTGTCTCCTTGGGGGAAGAGCTCTTCTTTATCCGTAGACCCTTGACGCCCTTCTTCGGCGGGCCGCTCATGGAGTTGCCTTTCTTCTGGTCCGGGTTCTTGAGCTTCGTGGCGGAAGTTGAGAAAGACACGGCGGGCACCGCGCCGGGCAAGAGCCGGGGGCGGGCGAGGCTCGGTGAGGGGAGGGCGGCGGGCCGCAGGGCCAATTGGCCCAGGAAGTGTCTTGGGGGCATCACTACAGGGCGGAGGGGTGGCGCAGGTGACTGGCGGGTCGAGGATAGCGGCGAAGCGCGCGACGTGCAAATGAATTGAACACGGATGGAGCTCGCGGCTGCGGCGCGCAACGGACGTTTTTCCTCCGCCGGCGCCGACGCACGGGCCCTACCTGTCCTGGGAGGGAGTTTTTTTTTTTTTGGCAGACGGCCACGGACAGCGCCCAGACGACTCCTCTGCCGTCCCAATTTTCCACCTTCATACCATGAGCGCAAACGCCGAGATGATGGACGTGGACGGCGCACCCGCGGACGGCGCTAAGTCGCGCCCGTATGGCCACCACTCGCTCGATCCCAGCCTGTAATTTCTTGTGCTGATGATCTTCTCGCAGGTCTGTGACGGTCGAGAAGCCCATTCCCTACACCTTCGACCTTGGCAACCTCCTCTGCACCGATGCGAACCCGCTTCCCGACTCCAGCGAAGACGCGATCCGCGACGCCGCCCGAGACTGCGCCCAGGTCCTCATCAACCAGCTGCTCGCCACCTGCGACGTCCGCTCCACTAAGGACGGCGTGTTGCTCGACCTACCAACAGCGACCACCCCTCTCCCGCGTGAAAAGCTCGCGCCCAAGCCGAAGGAACCCACCAAGTGGGAGCTATTCGCCGCCAAGAAGGGCATCAAGGACAAGAAGAAAGAGGGCAGCCTGGTCTATGACGAGGAGAAGGGCGAGTGGGTGCCCAAATGGGGCTACAAGGGCAAGAACAAGGACGCCGACAATGAGTGGCTGGTCGAGGTTGACGAGAAGAAGGAGGCCCGGACCGGTGAGGCTGAAAACCCACGTGTCGCAAGCCGGAAGGAGAGGGTAGAGAGAGTGAAAAGAAACGAGAGGAAACAGAGGTCCAACGAGGCGCGGGCCAGGAAGAAGGGCGCGTAGGCGCACCCGCGGACGAGGAATTCAAAAGGGATATTTGGGAGCTCGGCGCACGGAGTATCGGATGGCTTATGGCAGGCAAATCGGGACGGCGTCGGCACCGCTTGCGGCATTTTGTACGGCTACGATACTGTGAGCATGGGGCGGGAATCGATATCGAGTTATGGGCCGTTGCACTCACTCCAATTTTCTGGGATCGTTGTCCTTTGCTACGGATGAAGAACCCTTCATCCAATATTGCATTGTCCGCCGGGACAGCACTCGATCCGCCGCTTCGCTCCCGACGGACGGACTCGCCTGACGTCCTTTCTTACCGTCGCCTCATACCAGAGTCCGTCTAATTGACGTGATAGGAAAATACCCGCTCGTTAGAAATGGCATTCGAATCGACATAATATTGGTCAGTCTGTTTGACTCGGCTATGTGTGTTGCCACGTTGTTGGCGAGCAGGCAAAGTAACCCCTGCCTGGTCAAGCTTGGCTACCACGATGACCGCCCTCGCACCGACCTCGAGCAATAATACATGTCCAGATCCGGATAATCTACCCCCACCATGTCGAACTGAGTGGTATCCGCCGTACGCAAGCCGTTCCTTTCGTACGCGACCTTGTCCAACCAATTGGACTTTGCATGAGCTTCAAGGCTGGACCCATCAGCTCTGTCGATGCTCCGCTGCAAGAGCAGGTAGGTCCCCAGGCCCGCGGCGGCGGGAGTCGGTTTCCAGACCGGGTGCGAAATCGGAGAAGCTTGGCAACGCGCAGGCTGGCGGACGCACAGACTCCCGCCCAAGCGTCTCCGCATATCAATCCCCGCCGCATCCGATTTCCACCATGCCAACACTACTCGAAGACAGGCGCCATGGCAGCCCAGACGATGTACTTTACCAACGACCCGCATCCGAACGCCAATGCCGGGGACCCCTCCTCCACCTCCGCTCTCGCCCTCGCCTACCGTACCTACGGCGAGCCGGGGCGCCCCGCTGTCCTGATGCCAACCTGCTATTCCGGCAAGCTCGACACGACGTTAACGTGGCTGTGGTCGGCGGAAGCCAATGGTGGCCTCCCGCCGCTACTCCGAGACCACTTCGTTGTTGTGTGCGGGCTGCTCGGCGGTAGCGAGTCGTCCTCGCCCTCCAACACGCCGCCAGCTTTGCGCGGCAAGCACTTCCCCGCCGTAACGTACGAGGATAACGTGCGACTGCAGCATGCGCTGTGCCGTTCCCTTGGCATTACCAAGCTCGCGCTCTACATCGGCTTTAGCATGGGTGGTCAGCAGGCCTACCACATGGCCACCCTCTACCCGGACTTCGTCGAGCGTATCGTCGTGCTCTGCAGCTCCGCCCGGACCTCGTCGCACAACTGGTGCTTCCTCGAAGGGCCTCGGGCCGCGCTGGAAGAGAGCGTCGACTTCTGCGACGGTGACTACGTCGACACTCCGCGGCGCGGGTTGCGCGCCTTCGCGCGGTGCTACGCGACGTGGGCACTGTCCTCGGCCTGGTTCCGGCAGCGGAAGTGGGAGGCGCTAGGTTTTACTTCTTTGAATGAATACCTGCGCGTCGCGTGGGAGGAGCGCACCATGGCGTGGGACGCGCACGATCTGCTTGTGCTAATGCAGACGTGGCAGCGCGGCGACATCTCGCAGTTCAACGCCGAGGGGAAGGAGGGCGATTTGCGAGGGACGTTGGCCAGCATCAAGGCGAAGGTACTGTTGATGCCGTGCCGCACTGATCTGTATTTCCCGCCGGAAGATAGCGAGGAGGAGGTTAAGCATTTGAAAAACGGAGAATTGAGGGTGATTGAAAGTGTTTGGGGGCACTTGGCCGGAGGTGGTGGTGGAGCAAAGGAAGACAACGCGTTCATCCAGTCGAACGTAGAGCGCCTTCTTGCGACCTGAGGTGTCGGATCAACTTCAAATGAGAGAAACACAGGCCGTTGACTTTGGGGTGTGCACCGAGCAGCGGGTGTAAGCTATGCATGTATGTACTTCGCATCGAGTGAACAACGCATTCGTTCCGCGAGGGGACAGTTCATCGTTCGCTGCGTGTTAAATTCTCGCTGGCCTACTGGCGAAACTAGGAAAGGCAAGTGCACGTCCCTTTGGCCATCGCCGGGCCGCGGCAACTTTTCGATGCTGACTCATCGACCGCGGTCCCAAATTTCGAGCGCCATCGTCGGCTTCTTCACCACTCCACCTCTCCCGCGCCGCTTTTCGCATGTTATGCTGCGCTGGATCACGCGCATGATGCCGTCAACTCCACCGCATGTGCCCATTCCCAGGAACGGTGTCGACTACCGCAACAAGATCGTCCTCGCCCCCATGGTCCGGTCCGGCGAACTGCCTTCGCGCCTGCTTGCCCTTCACTACGGCGCCGACCTGGTCTGGGGCCCCGAGACCATCGACAAGGCCCTTATCGGCACGAGGCGCGTCGAGAATCCGGAGACGAAGACGATCGAATACCGCCGGTTTGCCAACAACGGCCAGAAGAACCACGTCCCGGACCCCGAGCAGAGGGAAAGCGTGATATACAGGATAGACCCAGAGCGCGAGAAGGGTAGGCTGATCTTTCAGCTTGGCACCCCCGATGCCGAGTCGGCCGTCCAGGCCGCTTCCCTAGTCGCCGCCGATGTCGCCGGCATCGACGTCAACTCGGGCTGCCCGAAGCCGTTTAGTACGCACGGCGGCATGGGTGCTGCGCTGCTGAAGGATCCGGACAGGCTGTGCTCCATCCTCGAAGCTTTGGTCAGGGAGGTTGGCCAGAAGTTTGAGATCGGCATCAGCGTGAAGATTCGGATATTGGACAAGGCCGAGGACACGAAGGCCCTGGTGAGCAGGCTCGTCAAGACCGGCATCATTGGCCTGACGGTGCATTGCCGCACCACGCCGATGCGGCCGCGCGAGAGGGCCATCCGCAACCAGGTAAATATGATTAGGGAGCTCTGCCACGATGCCGGCGTTGCCTGCTTGATCAACGGCGATGTCGAGGATTACGACCACGGCCTCCAGCTCATGGAAGAGTTCGGCGTAGACGGTGCAATGATTGCAACGGCGGCCGAGAAAAATTCGAGCGTCTTCCGCCGTAGGGCCGAGGGTGGGAAAAAGCCATGGCAGGAGGTCGTCAAGCAATACGTCGTCTACACCCTTGACATCGACAACCGCTGGGGAAACACCAAGTACCTCCTCAGCCAACTGATTCCTGGAAAGGACATTGCGTACAAGAAAATGAACAAGTGCCACTGCTACGTGGAGCTGGTCGAGGCCCTCGGTTTCGACGACCTTATGCAGATGGCTCAGGCAACCGATGACAGACTCAGGATCCCCATCAGGATTACGAAGGCTGAGAAGCGCGCTCTTGCCAGAGAGGTCAAAGTGGACGAGGGCGAAGCTAAACGGGCTAAGACCGATATGGTCGTCGAGGTCCCTGACGCTCTTCTATCGTCCGCAGTGCCTGTGTGAGCAAGAACTGTGCCGAAGGACCAAGCAGGGACGAATAGCACATGACAGGAAGGCTGTAATCTAAGCGACAGCCAGTTGATCACGAGCCGGTACGGCGGCTATCGAGGCCGCATATCCTAAGCGCCAACGCAAGCAAGCAGAGCGTTTCGCGCCTGCACCGGCTAGGACACGCCACGGATCCCGGCCAAAGGATCCTCGCACTTGATGGACTGCCGGGGACAGGAACACGCTTGAAGCAGTGGCACAGTTTTGGACGATACCACGAACAGGCCTGGCGATTCAATGGGTCGTACGTCGGGTTGAACGTGGATGCATGGTAAGAAGAAGCTTTAGCACACTCGCTGGACCGACAAATACAGATGAATCATGGTACTTAGGACCTTCGTTTCCTTCATGTTGCTCTTGTTCCTCCCTACGAACTCAAATCCGCTCTCCTGCTTATTCCTAGCTGATCTCTGACGTCGCGAAGGCTTCTGATCTGTTGCTTGTCAGACTTGACTTTCGTGGTCGGATCAACAGGCTCACACGTATGTTACCCAAGTTCCATGCTTCTCGACACGCATGAACGAAATCTGGGTGGTGATGGTCATCGTCATTCTTGCAGTCCAGGACGGCCCGGACACTTCGGGTCCATTCACCGAGGTCGTTGCCTACGAAGGTTCTTGGCGAGATGAGACACCTGACGCCATCCACACTGAACGGCGGCGGTAGCGGCGGGACCAGCTTCCGACAATCAGTCGAGTCTGCTTGGGGCGGACTCGCTCCTTGCGTTACTTTCCTGATCTCTTCCAAGCAGAGATCCATCTTCTTTACCAAGTCATCCGATCTCTGATGACCCCTGGCTGCAATATTGCTTTCAGGGAGCGGCGGGACGCTTTCTGATCTGGTGCTTCGGTGGACCGGTTCTCTGGCAACAAATCAGTGGCTACTTTGCTGGTAGGATATATGATGCTAGACCTTGTTCGCTGTCCTCTGCGTCCATCTTCGCCTAAGTGCTGTCGCGACACATCCGGTTGGTCACTCTCGATTGCGGAACTTCTCTGAGACCTTTCGACACTCGACTGGGCCCTGAACACGTTGTCAGTTGAGCCCTTGTCGCTGACAAGGGGCAATCAAGGACGGACCTTGTTCTGTGGATATAACGCTGCTCTCGACCCTTGCGCTCTCGACCGCCGCTGTGATGCCGCTGCTGTTCCGGCTCTCGGAGACCGTTGCCCTCTAACGAGACCCTAAACAGTTCACGGATCTTCTGCGTCACCTCCCGCATTCGGTGTCGGCCCTCTTCGAGCGAACCTCCTTCTCCTTCCTTCATCTTCCGACGTGCCCACTCTATGGTCTGGCGCCATGGACCTCGACGGTCGCAGACGACTCGCTCCGCTTGTGCTTGGACTTTCTCTGACCACTTCTTAGCGTACGTGGCCTCCATAAACGGCTTCCCTTTGATGTTGCTGAAAGCGTAGGGCGCAACCTCGTGGCGCACGTCGGCGTAGAAATGGCTGCACTGTGTCATACAGTGGTAGAGGAGTCGCAGCTCCTGGCGACCCAGCCGAGTTTCCCGCGGCCACCTTTCCCTCCGAGTCGCGGGCGTCAAGACTGTGGAGGGCGGACGTGTCGGCGTTGTGGACCTTCTCCGCTTGCGCCCGCGACGCGGCGTAGAGCAAGGCGGGGTGCGGCCTTTTCGATAGTCCGATCCATCGGCAGAGTATGCCTCATCCTCGTCGTCATCGTCCGTGCCGGAGCCCAGGTCGATGATCATCTGTCCAGTGCGAGCGAGTCAGCCAAGGGCCATGCCAGCGATGTGTCGGGGAGAGGTCTGAAGACCGATTACCGGGAGTACATCGCGCTCTACTGAGGGCACGGGACGGTTGGGATCGAGATTGCACTCGTGTCCGTCGCCGCTAGGAGCCGAAAGCAACTCCACAGGCGAGCTTCGACTGTCAGGTCGCCAGCTGAAGGGCGACGGCGGGCTGTAACTCGTCTGAGAAGGGCGGAACAACCCGGTTGATGATCGGAATTGCTCTATCAGGACAGCGGGCGACACGCCTCGCGGGCTCATTCGGATCAACGGCATTGTCCTTGTGGCTCGCCGCGCACGTTGGAATTCTCACGTTGGGCTCCTTTTTCAATGTACAGCCCAGGCATGCCACGTGCTCACGCGAACGCGTCGACGCCCGCGGTCCCAACCCAACGCGTATGGCTCCGATAAAGAGGCTGGGGACGGCTGCGTTGATCGCGAATGCGGCCAGTTCCTTGCAGCCGCACCACTGGGGTGGAGCGCCGCATCCAGCCTGACGTGCAGTCAGCTCAAGAAGGGTACCGGCTTCATGCGCCTGCCGTGCCGCTTCCCCGACACGCACCATTGATGGCTTTCGGCGTCATCGAGGGCGGGGGAGCGGGCAGGCATCAGTCGACCTCAATTGGCGCCGCAGCGGGATGCCGCACGCTCGCGGCAAGGATTTGGACCTGTCCTGGACCCGCGGACCGTGGGACGTTTCCCGCGCATGCATGTTTCAGATACAGAGAGTCCAAAAAGTAACTACATCTCACTTTCAAAGGATTGCCGTCACTTCGCGCAGCTCACAACCCCCCGTATGTCCGATGGGCGATGCTGTACACATCGTTGTCCTGGCTGCCTAGCACGCCTTTCTACTGCCCTGCCCGCTCCGCTCTGTTCAACACCCAGTCTATGTGCAGCGTTCTCGAGAGCGAATCAAGTCTCCCCAACGGACTTGCAATCTCTAGGCCTTCTGTCGTTTCTGCTGCTGATGGCGTATGGGGCGATTCCATGGCTGCATTGCAAGGGCACAGCCATGCCCGGGATATGTTGTAGGAAGCGGAGCTCCTCGGGGGTCAGACGCACTCGCACAAGTCGCGGTTCTCCGCGGTCATCTTGGAGCCGGATCTCATGCACTCGGCGATCACCCCTTTGCCGCGATGGTTCTCCATCCGGTGATTCCACCGCCATGTACACACCTTTCTTCGAGCTGCTGATTGACGGGCGCATGGTCTCGTGGCCGAAGGGTGCTGGCAACACATACCACGGCCTTGCAACTTCGCGTTCGCAGGCCGTCGTCCTGGTAACCCTCTCTAAAGTGTCGGGGGAAATGGCTTGAGCGGTGTCGCCCGGCGTCCTGGTCGGATGATCCGTGACTGGGTGTTTACCGCCGTCCCGCCTTGTTACCAGGCATCCGGGAAGACTCCATGTGATCAGTCCGATCTCGGTTATGCGCCTGAAGGCGGTCAGCCTTCGGCAACCCTGCGCATGACGCACGATGCCGCAGCCGCGGATGCGCCCATCAGGTACCGGCTGCAGCCATTCGGCCAGTAGCACGCACCGCGCTGGTCAACGGCTGGGTTGCATGACCCCCTTCCCATGGCCATGCACCACGGCCACAGGCCGCTGGTGCCGCCCTGTGATGGCCTGGGTCCCATACCTATAATACAGTGAATTATCGTACATCGATTGCACATCTTCGTAGAGGAATAGTGCACCGACACCACGCAAGAGGAATCAAAGAGCACACGGACACGCTTGTCCGATTGATTGCACCGTCTACGACCCATCAACGAGCTCTCGGGGATGTCCGACTTAGCTCCCACGCCCCCTGGAGATCTTGCATCCCTTCGTAAAGAGGCAGAAGATACTCATGAACCGTTTCCTTGATCCTCTCGTCCATGGCAGCGAGCGTCCGTCTTTGCCCCTTGACTTGTTTCTCCAGGTCCTGAGTGTTCCTGGCCTGCTCCTTGACTTTGTTCTCCAGGTCCCGAATGACTCTGGCCTGCTCCTGGCCCATGCCAATTTGCTGCTCTCCAGGCTCCGCCGCCGGCCCGCGCTCGTCCTCGGAAGCCCCATTTCCCCCCCTCCTCCAGACTCGTGCAAGCGACAGGTCTACGGCCGGCCATGATCATCACACGCGGCGAAGTGCGGCCTGTCGCCCC
>JAJMYO010000407.1:0-13563 GCA_023087385.1 Diplodia sapinea | reverse complement strand
CCCCCCCCCCCCCCCCCCCCCCCCCCCCCCCCCCCCCCCCCCCCCCCCCCCCCCCCCCCCCCCCCCCCCCCCCAAATTAACAACTCCCGTTCAAACGCGTCTCCATACGATTGTGGATAAGAGACGACAAGCCAAGCCCACACGCTACGTCAGTCCCGCAAAAAGCAAAAAAAAGGGAGGAACGGAGCAAGAGCCGTTGGCCAACCATAGAGGCGGGACGGCAGACGAGACGAGAAAGAAGCAAAGCGTAGGCTAAGAGGTGGGGGCCAAAAGAAAAACCCCGACTGCCGTCCCAAAAAGGCAGGTGAGATCCCGATCCCCAAATCGACGGGCTCTGTGCTGATCCGGACCGCGGCTCGACCCAGGGCCTCGTGTCGATCAGACGGCGGAAAAAGCAACGGGAAGATTGAGTTGACAGAAGTCTTCGATTTTTTGCTGCCCTGCAGAAAGGTTGACAGCAGAGCGCTGTCCAATCGCGCTGCTGATCACAGCTACTACCTTAGCGTTCCGTCGGTACCTACCGCCTACATGCCGCTGACTGAGCGTTTTAGACTTTGCTGGCCCATATGCACGCCGGCACGCCTCATCAACCTAAACAAGCGCCTTCGTGATGGTTGCCACTCGCGCACACCCCCCTCGTCCTCCCGCCGAATCAACCAATGCGCCACCATTCCTGCAAGGGGCTCTCTGCCTCCTCCCGCGCTGATTTGAGGCGCTGAAACCTTCTTTTCTACTAACGCCTGCAGTAGTAGCCTTCCACTACCGTGCGCACTGCTGCCTCACCTCAAGCCATCCCATGCAGCCATCCGGTCAGCCAGCCAGCCAGCCAGCCAGCCCGCCCGTGTACCAAGACACCGCAAGACGGTCTGGTCTTAGAAACGTGGCCCTAAAGCAAGCCGCAACCACTACCTCAAAGCCCAACATCCTCTCATTCGAGAATAAAGTCGTCACCTTTTCCGGTCTCGTACATATTGCTCTCCCAGGTGCGGAATGGTTTTGCCAATCCCCCGACAGGCCCTATAGCGGGAAAATTCAATAGCGGGGGGCGGAAAGATATTTGAACGTGCGCCACGAAAGGGCCATTCCAGACCTTTCTCGATGCTGCAGCGTCCCGAGGCCCGGGTGCATGGGAGCCCAACTCGCGCATCAAAGCTGCAGGTACGAGCGTGGGGACCTATGAACACGATCGTTCGACTGCCGTAGCATGCATGGACCATCTGAAATGGTTAGTCGCATTCCTCTCAACCCTTGCCGAACGCCAACTTCATTTGCCCCTTCTCTGGTCCCTTCGCCGAGTTGTTCCCCGACGAGCCGGAACCGGCTGGCCTTCCCCGTCCACGCGGCTTGGGGGTCGTCGACGAGGGTGCAGGCGCAGGGGAACGTGCGGCAGAGGCGGTGGCGCGGTCTTCGGCCTGAAGCTGTTTTGCAAGGTCCTTTGCCACATGGTAGTCTGAGTGCTCGGCTCGCTGAGAGACGGGGAGCCGGGTTGAACAGCGCTCGCAGAAGAACTTATCCAGTGTCATTTGATGAGAAGGTTGGGCAGCAACATGTTGAGCAGTGGTTGATTTCAAACCTGTAGAGGCATGATCGGCCTGGTGGAAATGGCTTTCGAGTTGAGGTTGAGCAGAGGGAGGTGGTATGTCCGATGCGCCAGCTTCACCCCAGGCCTGTTCGGCGTATTCAAGGCCGGCAATGGGGTGACCGTAGTCTCCATCATCCAGGGGCTCCGACGGGACATCCTGCTCAATGTGTTCAGACGGAGCTCTGCTGTTTTCCCGGCTCATGGATGAACTGCGCTCGTTCCCAGAATCATCGCGGCTGTTTTGGCGTATGCCAAAAAACTTCTGGATACCACCTTCGTCAACACGGCGCCTCTTTTGAGGTGGTGGTGAACTAGCTCTGCCATTCTTGTTCGCCGGGGCTCCTCTTTCGCTGGCGAGCATGGCCTTGGCTTCTTCTCCACGGACAAGGAAACTTCCAATGCCTTTGTTGCCAGTGATGCCATCCTCGAAGCCGCCTACACTTAATGACAGGTTTGAACATGGCCATGCGCGTCCATCAACTACGACCTGAGCGAGGAGTCCCTTGGCGAGCTCGAAAAGCAACTTTTCAGAGAAAGTGTTTGCCTGTGGAATAGGCGATTGCTTGGACCGGGTCTGCTGTCCCTGTCTGTGGTGCAAGTTGATGGTCTTCGGCCGACGCTTATTCTCAAGCACACCTTCTTCCACGCACCGGGAGAAGATGTCGGCGGAAAAAATACGTAACCAACGGATACCCTGATCGAAAGTGCTGATTGATGGATGGAAAGACTTGGCCGATAGCATGCTCTTGATTTGCATTCTGGAATTGACTTCGCTGTTGTCGTTTCCGCGGATAATGTCATATAGCCAAATGCCAGTGCCATCGCCAAGCCTCTGGAGTCGATCCAACGATGCGTCCAACAGGTCCTTGACGGTATCTGTATTGAACATAGCTACCACCTCGTCGCCGAGCTTGCCGCCCAGGTTGCGGATCTTGGTGAACTTCAAGTCACTGAGGAAATTCTGCACGGCGCGGTTGCGAATAACAGTCTGTTGATTGGGCTTCTTGTGGCCAGATCCAAGCTTCGCCAACATTTTGTTCCGCGCAACTCCACCAGAACAGGTGTACTTCAACTCCTCGAAGATCTTGGCTCGAACATCCCGAACAATTTCGGATCCAATCAGGATAGCAATATCGTCCCAATCCGGATCATCATCCTCAGTCTCTGTGGCATCCAAGTCAACCAGATGATCCGCCTGCCAGTCCAACGCCGTCGTCGGCGGCCTCGGCAAGTTCTCCGTTGGATCGTCATACGGCGGCGGGCCGGCCAACTCAGGATACCTCTCCAGCATGATACCATGCACCTGCGCCGAGAGGTCCATGAAGACCTCATCGATGCTCGCCTTCTCCACCCGCTGCAGCTCGCTCGGCAGTGCGTCCTTGATCAGCGCCAGAATCTTGCGCGACTCCATACGGTACGGATCCAGGCTGACCTTGTGCGTCGCCATGTTCTTGAACGCGTCCTCGTGGTAGGCCCAGCGCTCGTCGCCCTCGCGCCACGTCGCCACGTGCTGGCAGATGATGTCCGGGCACAGCTTCTGCGCCTCCGCCGCCGTGACGTGCCGGCTCAGCCCGAACGCGCGCGCGGCGTAGTTGATCGCGATGAGCCCTTGCCATTGCTGCACCGCCAGCGGCTGTGATGCTGGTACGCCGAGCCGCACCATCTCGCATTGCGCGTAAAAGGCGTCGAGGTCGATGTGCGCGACGACGCGCAGGGGGCTGGAGGGCGTGGAGGCGCTGAGCTGCGAGAGGTGCCGGTACGTGAAGTGGGACTTTCGGCGCCCGCCGCTGCCGGTGGAGAGCGGGGACGACTCGATGAATGGTTGCGAAGACGACATGGTGCGGGCCTGGGCGTCGTCGAGGCGGCGTGCCTCAGCGGGGAGAGGACATGCTGGCTGTGTTGCGGTGGCTGCTGTGATGGTGGTCGTCGTGATAGAGAAGTCGCGTAGCAGCGCGGCACGCGTCATTGGCGGGACGCGTTGAGGTCCGACCGCTGACATGCATGGATGTCACTGCATGGGAGCCTTCCTCCTCCAACGCCTGGATGTGTGCTCTCAAAGCTGACTATTGTTGTCACCACTTCCTGCTACTCGTGGTCCTTCTGATATTTTGACCTTTCACTCTGAGCACATTGCTTCCTAGGGAGCTGATCTTGACGCGGACCGATGCCATCATTGACTTCCAACATCGCACAGCATGAGCTGGTATATATCTAGCATGCCCTACTTTTCAATACCTGGCGCAGCAAACCGCCTCGTCAAATATGTCTTTTCTGCATAACACAGCAGCTCTCTTTGGAATCCTCAACCTGTCGGCCATCGGCGGTGCAACATTGTATTTGCGCTCACATCACGTGTACGACCTAGAGCACGAAGCTCGCATGGACGAATTAGAGGGTATGTTGCGAGGCCACATCGGACTGATCGAGGAGGCGTTGGACCGTTTGGAAGGAAGAGCGGCAGAAGCTGATCGGGGCAACAAGATGTAGGTGATCGACGAAGATCATTGATGCCATTTCTGACGCCTGCGTAGGAACGAGTACTATTCGAAGAGAGGCCGTGACAAAGGAAATCAGCAATAGAGAGGTGGCGGGTCGCATGCTGGAGAGGAAATCGGGCTGTAATGTGATCAGGATGGGTAATCGGCTGCCGTGTGTCTTCAGTATTACAATCGCCGAACACCTGCTCTCCAGTGGCAAATGATACTTCGTATTCTCGTTAGATATCTGCCTGCCATTTACGAAGAACTAATCTTGAAGCCGTCAAAGACATCCCCTGCAGCATGGCGCGATGAGAAGGGCGGACCCTGAAAGATGTCAAGCCGTCCGTTCTGCGATGACGCAGCTGGTGTGGGGGAACCGAGGTTAGCGGCCGGGAGTCCTGTCGACAAGCTCGCTTGGCGGGTAGTGATGATCACAGCTCCAACAAGTACCGACTCTCCTTTGCCTTTTAACCAGCAACTGGCCCGCTGCCCAACCTCCAAGAAACGCGCATCGTGTCTTCTGCCTCCACAATTCGCACGAGTCATGGCATCGGTGCCAAACGAGATCGTCCTTTTTCACTACCCTTTCTCTCCCTACGCCCGCCGTATCATCTGGTACTTGCAGCTCCGCCGCATCGCATTTGCGCAATGTGTGCGTCCGCTCCCGCCCGCCACCAGTGGGGGCAATTTAGTATATGCGTGCCTTACCAAGATCCCTGACCGCTAACCCAACCACCCGCGCGAGATAGATACAACCGGTGACAATGCCTCGTCCTGACCTCGACCAATTGGGCATCGCCTACCGCCGTATTCCGCTCATGACTATCGGCCGCGACGTATACTGTGACACTCGACTCATTCTCCGTAAGCTCGAAGAGCGCTTCCCTGACGGGAAGCTCGGAGCGTCGGGCAGCGACCAGAAAGCCATTGAGCGCCTACTGGACCGCTGGACCACTGACGCCGGGGTATTCAGCCGCGCAGCCACGCTGATCCCGTCCGATATGCCTGCCCTCCGGGACCCCAAGTTCGCCAAGGATAGAGAAGACTTCTCGGGGCGCAGCTGGTCGAGGGAGGCGATGCAGCGCGCGCGGCCAGAGAGTGTTGTGTATGTTCGCGACGCCTTTGCGCTGTTGGAGGACACACTACTGGCAGACGGGCGCGAGTGGATCCTCAAGACGCCGGCCCCCAGTCTGGCGGATATCGAAGGTGCGTGATGACCCGGTGGCAACGGACGCGAGTCCGCGGCTAGTTCTGGTCTAATACTCGAGTTAGCAATATGGCCGTTCCACTGGCTGGTCGAGATGAAAGGCGCGCTGCCGGCTTCTGTGATATCAGAACAGCACTTCCCCAAGGTCTACGCGTGGATTAAGAGGTTTCGCGAAGCCCTGCGCGCGGCGCAGTCGTCGGGGCCTACGCCCGTCACGTTGAAGGGGCCACAAGCGGTCTCGTTCGTCTCTGGCGCAAACCTTGCGGAATCTGGCGGCCATATCGATTCGGCTGATCCGTTGGGCCTGGAGAAAGGTCAGGAGGTAGAGGTGTGGCCGATCGACAGCGGGTTCAAGCACCATGACCGGGGTACGCTGGTCAGCCTGACACCATACGAGATGGTGCTGGCGAGTAGGACGAGGGCCGGTGACGACGAGGTACACATTCATTTCCCGCGGTGGGGTTTCAGGATAGTGGCAGCGCGGGGGGCGGCAGCCAAGCTGTGAGGGCGGCGGGAGCTCTGGGCGCTGGACATGTTTGGAAAGGCGCTGGTGGCTGGCCTCGCACGCGCTGACGGCGGCGTTGGATGTTTTGCTTGATATCAGGCGCTTTGGCGGCAATCCCGGCGCAGCGGGTAAGCGCAATGTAGGGATACAGCCACCAGCGTAATAGAGACGGCTTCGCAAGCGGGCAGTCCAAGCAGCCGGGAATTGAATAAGGTCGCCATCGGGTTATTACTGAGGCGCAAGCATCCCGCGCGGACCTTAGTCAGGCGTCGGGCAGGCGTCGACGGTCCATGGCGGGCTGGTCTCAAATCGGTGCGGTGTCGTGGCTCTGCGGAGGGTGCGAGTGTGCGACGCGACACGCCGTGGCCGTGAGAAGGCTGCCGCGATGCTGTGATGTCGATAGGCGATAGTTGGGCGTGGGCGACTAATTGCCAGAGGCCACGACGCAGCATGGAGGACCCCAGTGCCGGCAGCGCTCTCGCGGAATTTGCGGGCTGCAGCCGTGCCCAAACCCAACGCCCGATGCGCGCTGGGGACTCGCTGCAGACTCGGGCTGGAGGTCGGCTCACCGCCACAGGCGCGCAAGCAGCAGCATGGGCAGCTTGACGCGCGAATTCTAGACGCCCGGGCGGGCTAGCTGCGTTCGTGCAGGGCCGCTGGCGTCAGTGTTTGCGGCCGTGTCGCTGCCCAACGCGCCCGCCAGGTCCACATCGACCCTCATGTGGATGGGCCCAGCAGCATCCATGATCCATCGCCCACGCGCAAGATAAAGCAAAAGGCACGCTGCCGGCCGCGCAGAGCGACTCTCTCTTGCATTTCCCGCGCTCCGCCCTTCTCACCCACCCCCGGCCGCCGCGAGCTCCAGTGCATTGGGCACCAGCCTAGCTGTCATCTGCCCGCCCGTGTGCTGCTACTGCAGAGAGCCGCCGCCGTCGCGCTCCACGCCCCGGCCTGTCCAATTGCAGCCGTTGCAGGCCCGCTCAGAGCCGCAAAAGTCCCAGCGCAATCCAGCTGGCCTGTCCGCCGCGAGCCCTGCCGCCGCCGCCACGCGCCGCTCACCGACAGCCGCGACGATATTACCTGCCTACTCCTCAGCCCCGCACTCGCTGTCCTGCCTCTTCCTCTCCCGCTTTCGCTGCCAGCAAGTGCCTTTGGCTTTCTTTGGAGGGACCCCGCCTCAATCCACCTCACCTCAAGCCCGAGGTGATCGCCGGAGCCACCGCCCCGAGCCTGTTTTTTTTGGTTAGGACCTGTCGCTGCCTGCCACCAGCCCTGGCCCGCCTTGCCGTCGCACTCGTCTTCCCTCGGACGCTGACATCAGTGCGAATTTTTCCCTCGTTGCTACCATCACCACCATCTCATCTCGCGCTCCCCAACTAATGCCATCGACAATGTCGCGCTCAACGCCCACCCGGCAGTGGTTTCAGCCCGGTGAAGGCATCGCTCGCGAGGTCATCACTGCTGACATCCAGCGCTACCTGGGCCCGGACGCTCTCGTCAAGCCGGGCATCGGCACTGGCGAGTACGAGGTCAGTCATCGCGGCGCCGCTTCGCTCAGCGCACTCCTGCTAACTGTCTCCCCAAGGGCGTTGAAGGATATTGGATCACTGCTTATCGTACCCTGACATCGGTGAGTGCCCGTCGCGCTGCCCCTCACTGCCGCTGCCGAACATGGCCCGCTGACCCGTCGCCCCACAGCAAATGGTGCAGGACTTGAAGCTGGATTCTCAGCGGTGGCGTGCTGAAGTCCAGCAGGGACGAGGTAGCCCACTCGCGAGAGACTCGAAAATCATGGCCAAGCCTCCTGACAAAGCTGCAGTTGCCTATCAAGATTCTAGGACTCACCAGTCCAGGCAGTACTATGGACCCAGTACCCCGGCTCCGGAGCAGCCTTATGCTCCGCCCTCGGCTTCCCAGGTTTACGCGGACCACCCGCAGTCTGCAGGATACCGGGCGCCCGCCCAAAGTGCCTATGGAGGAGGAGACTACACCTATGCCCAGCCCCAGTCAGGATATGCCCAGCAAGGAGCCCACTATGTGCCAGCACCTGGATATGGACAAGGCCAAGTGAGGACAGCCCCGTCCTACGGATCATACAGCCAGCCGTCTGGCAGGGAACCGGAACCCCACCCGTCCCACTATCAAGGCCACCAGGAGTCGCCCAGATATGGATACCCCCCGTCAACTTCGGCGCCGCCCGAACGCGTGTATGCCCCGCCTCAACCAAGGTATTTCATGGAAGATCACATACCCACGGATGTTTTGGATTTGGCTAAGTTTCCCTGTAGTACAACCCAGCAGTACTACTATGCCGACAGCAGAAGTGGTGAGTTATTGTAGAAAGCCTTCTCAGCTGCATGGACTGGGGCGCCGAGAGACGGTACTAACGTGTCCCTCTTAGCAGCGACTCAACCGCCCCCTCAAGCTAACGATCGTCGTCGTCGGCAGTAGCCTGCAGCCCTGTTCTGCTTGTCTAAAATGATGTTTCTTTTACCATACCCTGTGGCATTGTAGTCTTACCTTCCTTTTGCCGGCCCTTTGTCTGGTCTCAGGATGCTCCACGGATTCAGCAAGAAGAATCCTTCCGATTTGCTTTGCCTTCCTGGATACTGGCCGTCAGCCTGGACGCCTCCTCGCCGCGCCAGGCCGGAGAGGCGTGTAGTTCGTTCCACTTGCCTGGTGCCCTTTCCCGAGTCATCGCGGGCTCAATCTCCTTGGGTGCCTTTCAGAGCCGGAATTAGACCTGGTCAGCCGTCCTGGATTGTTTGTCCTTCTTCGTCTCGTCCCACCGTAATGGATTCCGTGGACCACTTCTTTCACCGCATGGCGTGCACAGGGATGGAGTGAAGGCTACTACATGACTTAATGCGTTTTCATTTAGGGGCTTGTGCGTTGTTTGCTTTCATGTCTAGTCCTACCGTTCATATGGCGATTACTAGCGTCCGGCGTCTCACGAGGGAGGAACACCTTGTTTCTGTCCAGGACTTGTTACCGTTTCCGGCTGTTGCTCGTTTTGCTTCTCGCACGCTGCACCATCAGCTTTCGGCGATATTCAGCTCTACTGCTTGCTCTCACAGCCCGCTAGGAGGAACACCACCAACCCCATGGATCGTAGTCTGGCATTCGCAGGGGTTGCGTTGCCGCGCTCTGGAAAGCGATGCTTTCCTGTCCATGTGTGTTACACACAACCATCCTTTGGCCTCGTTCTTTCCGGGTGGAAAGACGCCGGATAACTCCGTAGTTTATAAAGCAGCGAAAAACAAATGACCGCGAATGTCCACCACCTGTGCCACGACTTTTCTGGCCGCTGTACATAGCGACCCCGTTTCCTTTGCCTCGATCTGGCCTTTCGGATACCTACGGCTGATTGTCATGGCCAACGCGACTACCGGCTCAGCCTTCTGCATAGCCTGTGGATGTGAGGGTGAAGCTTCTCTTGTAGAGCCAGCATGATTGATTTTCGGCTTTTCTGTCCATGTGTCGTACGTACGCAGTCCAACGTTAACGCTAGTAACATGATCCGAGCTCTTGTGCCGAGATTGATGGTGCTGTCTGAATTGAGGTCGGAAGCGGGCCTCAGACGGGAGTCCTGAGCGGGACTGAGGATGCCCAACTCCTTTCGCCTGGATACACATTGACATCATCATCATAGCTGCTATACGAGCTACTTCACGACGCTCTCGTGCATCTGAAACAAACGTACAGAGATGGCGGGTGCGTGCCAGCTCGTTGGCCAGGAAGCAGGAGTAGCTTCAAGACACGGGGTAGGCTGCTGAATCGTGACAGTGGACGGGGTGAATCGCGATGCTGCGCGCGCCGCCTGGGCATCACCGTATCGGCCACCCGTTGCTCCCTCCCTGAATTGACCGCCGTCTTGTGTAGTGGCGATTCCCGGGGACTAAAGGCAGATCTCTCGCCTTTGCTGGCGAGGCCTTGCGGCCCGGCACCTGGACGCTCGTTCGCCTAGGTTGTCAAGCGGTGACCGCCTTGCGCTGCAAATTAGGCCACCGCCTCTCCAGGATGCATCGCCAATGCCATGCCCCTGCCCAACGGGCTACTGTCTTCACAACGGGGTCCGGCGCCCAGCGCGTGTGCGTGCCACGTCCCTCGCTTGCTCGCTCGAGCCCTGCCTGGAGGCCAAGCTCGCGCCTGCCAGCCTCGTTTGCCCAATCCATCGGCAGCCTGAGGGTGGGACGATTCCCGCTTCCCGCCAGTCGTGCCTTCCGCCTATTCGCCGTCCGCGTGTAGCCGCAGGCTGGGCACCTGCTTCTTTCTCTGTAGCCACCGCCCTCAATGGTCGGCAATCAGCACGCCTCGATCCATAACGTTCACTCATCAGGACCGTGTCCGGACATGCTCTGCTTACTTCGACTGTGGGCTTTCCGCGAATTGGCGCGCGCCTCGCCTCGCCCCGCCCCGCTTCCGCCATGGCTGGCCCCCCTCCCCTCTCATCCGTCACTGCTCTTCCCTCCTCTCTACGATCAATGCTCAAAAGGAGGGAGGCAGAGGCAGGGCGGCGGCAAAACTCGTACCTGCAGCACAGCACAAGCAACGTCAGCCGGAGGACCCTGAAGCTCTCGGACCCTGCTTTCTTCTGACCGTCCGTCGGCTCGTCGTCCATCAGCTTCCCTATTGTTGTGTCGGCATGACGATCACCGCCTGACGAACCCACTTCCGCTCCGCTCCTCTCTCTGCCCCCGTCAAGCAACCCCGTTTCTTGCTTTTCCCCCCTCTCACGGAACGGAGAGTCGTCATAGAGCCTGGTCAGTGCGGCCGGCCGGCCTTTTTCCCACCCGAACTACGCTTCTCCTGCCGGCACCACACGACACGACTCGGCTTGCCGTCGGCTGTGGTAGGTAGTCGCTTTACGTACCCTCGCTCTCGCGCAGCTCCGCTGAGAGTAGTGATGTGCATACAAGCTATGGGGGCACGTGTGTAGGTACCTGAAAGTCAATTAAGCGTCCGCCGCCGCCCCGCCTCGGTTGTACGAGGGAGAAGAGAAGAGGAGAGAGGAAGAGAGGCAGATGGAAAGAGCAAGAGCGGCCGAAAGCATGTGGTCCGTCCGCCCCGTCTGCTTTGCTCCGCCGCGCTATGCTCTGCATCGCCGTGTATTGCCGTTGCAGTAAAGAAACGACCAAACGGGGATATCCCTTCCAACTAGTCAACAAGCAAGACTTAACATGTCGATCCTGCTCCTTCGCCTTGCCTTACTACTGCTGTAGCAAATCAAGCGAGAGGCGCATGATAGCCAGCCTTCTTTCTGTCGGGACCTATGACGCCGGTGTTCGTCGCGCCGTCTACCGCCGCCCGCCACCGAACCCTTGATTTGCGCGGACAAGGAAGAAGAGAAGCTAAGGGAACAAAGAGTGGGGGCCCAGTTAACGGAAGGGAAAAAAAGCGGGCGGCGGCGTCCGGAGAGCCGGAAGGAACGGCTTCGGTCCGTTTTCCATTTAGAAAGAAACCTACAGGAAAACCTCCTCATACCGAATCTAAGGGCGAGGGTACTCATATCGTTATATGGAGGTATCGTTATAAAAAAAAAATAAGGCACGGACCACTTTCGCCGGGTATTCGTACCCTAGCTCGGGTCCTAAAGGCGAGTTTCTATAGGTTAGTTATCAGCTATCCTAAAGATACAAATTTTTTTTGTCGTATTTTCGTCATTTTTAGGCTAAGTTAGGCCCTTTTACTAGTAAAAACTTTTAACGAATTTAGCTAAAAATTAACGAATTTCGTAACAGCGAAATTTTTGTTATTTTATACCAAAATTTACGTGGGATTTCGAAAGATTTCGTTAAACCGCGAAATCGTTATACCTACGTTCGGTATGAGAAGGTTTTCTTGTAGGATGGCGGAAAGGGAAAGGAGGGGATCCGCATCTCTCTCTTTTCCATCGCAGCAGGATCGAAAAAATGGAAAATGGAAATGAAAAACAAAGTTAGGAAGCACATCGGGTAACTATTGCCACCATGCTCGCTTCGCCAGCGTGTGGTTACCGGGTTACCGATACCAACCCTACCAACCAACCAATGGATCCCCTCCCCTCCCCTCCCCTCTCCTCTCCCATCCCCCGTCGGTGCATGCCGCGCACTGCACCATAATTTTCTTTCCTGCAGCATCATTTCGGGAGCCACCACTTCTTCATAGGGTGCAGAGAAGGCATGATGCATATGCGGTGGCTTGCATATAGCCAGCCAGCCACTCACCGACGATGCCGACTCCGCGGCGGAACGCAAGATCTTCGCCGCCCAGGCAGAAGCCGATGGCGAGGTGCGGAAGAGTGGAGACGAGGCGGATGCAGAACGGTTTTTCCCTCGCTCTCCGATTTGTTGATCGGGGATTGATGACTGGGTGGGTGGGGAACACGAACAAGATCGGAAGGGAGGGAGGGAGGGAGGGTTGTTGGTCCGCTCGGCATCGTGGACAGAGGGGTGCAGCAGCAAAGCAAGTAAACATGCAGGCAACGTCGGATGCGGGAGCGGAGAGGGAAGCAAAAAATGGTGGTGTGCAGCATCTCACCTTCTGTCTCTCTCACTGCCATCATCCCTGCTTGTGTCAGAGCTTGAATCCAACCGTTCGCTGGACGAGATGAACCCTTGTCTGCCGAAATGATTGGGTGCGGTCGAAGGGCCGAGGCTGCTGTACCATTCTCAATATGTGACCTCATCCAAAGCCTACCTACCATGAACGCCGCCGTCGTCATGATGTCGGCGTGAGGGTGTGATGGCTCTGCTTTCCATATTGCCAGCAGACTATCCTATCGAGAGATGGAGCAGAGCATCCACCACTTGCGAGCCTCTGTTCCTGTGCCTGACGCCTTCTCGATCAACGATGACCGGGATCCAGACACTTGAATCTGTGTGCCGCTTGCTCACTGACCCGAGGTTCGTCGCTGGTGTTGACCCACTTCGTTGCGTTTTGCCGGCCGGCAATCTATTTGATTTTTTTGTTTTTCATTTTCGCCGACTTTCTTCTTTTTGCCTCCGTTGCTTTGACGTTCACGCTAGTAGGCGATGATCATCTTGTACCCGGAAATAAGGCTGATGAT
This sequence comes from Diplodia sapinea, assembly GCA_023087385.1. Taxonomy (NCBI): domain Eukaryota; kingdom Fungi; phylum Ascomycota; class Dothideomycetes; order Botryosphaeriales; family Botryosphaeriaceae; genus Diplodia; species Diplodia sapinea. The sequence continues at coordinate 741 of JAJMYO010000407.1, read as the reverse complement.
GACGAAGTGTTCGCAACCCGATCATCACGAGCTTAATGGCGTCGGCCACTTCTTTTCCGCCGAAGCGTCCGACTGGACGTGAGTGGCGTAGGTACCTCGAGCACAATGGACGGAATCCATTGACGACTTGATTGGATCCGCCTGAATGTGCTGCTGATTGTCGAGGATGCGACGACCCTTGAAAGCCGCACGCCAAGCATCCCCAAAGTGTACCTCAATAGACAACGCCACACTTCACCATCAGAACAAACAATCCAGGCCAGACCATCTAACCCTCCTCCAAAACTCATTGAACGCTCAAAGAACGATCGTTCATTGATGGGGACCGGGTCCACGTGAAACCCGTCACCGGAACCGTGCCTCAATAACGGCAGCGCTTCTGGTTATATATATATATATATATATATATATATATATATCGACAACCTTGCATCCAGTATCTTCTAACCATCACCACCAGAAGTTTTCATATCAATCACAGCTCTTTACGCAACACACACCTTCATTTTTCCAATTCCAATCAAACAAACCGCCAAAAATGGGTAAAACGTACAGCTCCCCGATGGCCCGCCCCAATGGTCCTTGGTGCACGGTCATGTAAAAAAGAAAAGAGATCCATCCCACACGTCGAAACAAGAAAGAAAAACCACCACCCACCCTCGGAAGCTCCATATCATCCGACTTCTGCAATCAACAGACAACAGCACTCAGAATGGAAGAGGAGTCTCCGGACGGACAAAA
>JAJMYO010000406.1:0-13750 GCA_023087385.1 Diplodia sapinea | reverse complement strand
CTGGGCTGACCATGTGTGCGTGTGATGGGCGGCGACGATTACGTGTGCGGGGGTGACGGCGTGGAAGGCGTTGAACTCGCTGGATGTGCAGAGCGATAGTGTCGCGTTGTTGCAGGGTAGGTGTTTGTATGACGGACGCTGGTTTGCGTTGCTGACGTCTTGTGTGCGTAGGTACCGGTGGCGTTAGTATGTTCGCGCTGCAGCTTTGCATTGCGGCGGGCATCAAGCCGATCATTACATCCTCCTCGGATGAGAAACTCGAAGCTATCAAGAAGCTGAGCCCCACAGTCGAGGGAATTAACTACAAGAAGCACGCAGATGTGGCTGCAGAGGTCCTGCGACTCACGGATGGTAAAGGCGTCGATATCGTCGTGAACAGCACTGGCATGGCTTCTTTCCCTTCAGACTTCGCCTCTCTGCGTAAGAGATACGGGGCAATCTCCTGGGTTGGGTTTCTCGAAGGATCCAAGGGTGACTGGGACCCAAGTCACCTGTTTTCACTAATGGCGAAGTCTGCGAGGATCCAGTACGTTAAATTCCAGCAAACTTGCTATATCTTGCAAAAATACTGACCTCAGATCTCCAGGGGTATCGCGGTGGGGTCGAGGAAGGACCTCGAAGATGTGTGCAAGTTCCTAGATGACAAGAAGGTGCAGCTCACTCCCATCATCGACAGGGTCTTCACTTTTGACGAAGCCCCGAAAGCGTTTGAATACTTGTATTCGGGAAAGCACGTTGGAAAGGTTGTCATCAAGCTCTAAATACATTCGTGGGTTGGTAGAAGTTTGATCGGCAGGCCCGGCAGGCCTCCCTCCTTCATGAGGCTACAGCGGGTTGTTTGCTTCATGTAGATCGATTAGGACTAGCGTAGTTTGTTACCAGGTGGTATATAGCACCACCAGCAGCCTTCACTAATCGATCATCCTGCTTCACAATCAAAGTTGTATGAAATCCTTGATACTTCCAATAGGCCACAAGTCTGGGAAGCAGCAAATGTGTTGTACGAAGGTGAAAGGCAACAGACCTTGCTCTGAAGATGTCATGCTTGAGAATCTATTTCAGTGAACGAAAGCATTGGTAATGACGAACTTTGTAATATTCTTAGAAGAAAATGTACGATTAATTTGAGCTTTCGACGTCCACAAACCCAGTGCTACCTCCTCCTACCTGCACCGCCGGCAGCCGCATCTCCTCTCTCCGCCAAGCTAACCACCTCGCTAATACCGGCCTGCTCCTGCTCATCCTCCAGCGCACGGATCTCCTCGCGGCAATCCCACCACTTCTCTTCCGCCCGCTCAAACGCCATCGTCTTAATCTCCTTGGGCATCTTGGCCTCGCCACCGTACTTCCGCGCCAGCTCATCAATGATGACGTTTTGCCACTCATTCGTCGAGCGTGCGTAGAAATCACGCAGCGTCTCGAACGGCCGCGGATGTGGCAGACCATCTTCAGAGAGCGCAGAAGCGGACTTGTGCTTCTCATCCGCGGTATCAACCTCGTCCACTTCCTTCTCCTTGGACGGAGCAGCGGAGACGGAGGTAGCAGCGGTGCTCGCAACGTCGTCTTCGTCGCTACCAGCCGCCTCATCGTCTTCATCCTCCTCATCCTCCTCATCTTCGTCCTCTTCTTCGTCCTCACTCTCCTCGCCCTGCCAGTCTTCGAGCTCGCGGCGGAAGATCTCCTTGACGCCCTCCAGCTTACCCAAGTCAATCGCCCACATCTCATCGAACGTAAACTCGCGATCCGCCTTCTCGAAGGTGCCGCCGAAGACGTACAGCACGTCATCCTGCACCGCGAGCGCGGCGTTGAATCGCGGGTGCGGCATTTCGAACTGCACCGTCTTCGGCGGGCGGTCCGGCTTATCCTCGTCATCCTCCTCCCCCTTCTTCCCCTCGCCAGCCCCCGGCGTCCCCGCGCCGTCCGCCGGCAATTCGCCGTCCTCATCAGCCCCGGCCAACGTCCCCCTCATCTCCAGCGCCTTCAGATTCCGCAACAACTCCTCCTCATCTGCCTTCCCCCGGCCCCTCCTCCCACCACGATCGCCAGCACCCGTCTGCTTCTTCCCCTGCGCGCGCGGCTTGCGCAGCGCGAGCGGGAAGTAGCGGTTGCGATCGATATTCCACGCAAACAGCTGATTGAAAAACTCGCTATCGATGCCCTCCTCGCTCTCCTCGACGTCGTGCACGCCGCCGAACAGGATGCCACGACCTTTGTGGAACGCCATGGTGGCGCCCGCGCGCGGCGGGTTGGGCGGGTTCGCGGGCTTCTTGCGGCGCTCCCAGTGCACCTTGGGCAGGGCGTTGTCGACGGGCACGATGCGCAGGAACCACGTGTCCTGGTGCACGACGGGCTTCAGCACGTTGCGGGACGCGGGGCCGCCCTTGCCGCTGCCGCCGCCTTTCGCGGCCTGCTTGACGCGCGAGTAGCCGCCGTACAGCACGGCGCCGGCGTCGCTGGGGAGGAAGGAAAACGACGAGCGCGCGTCGGGGCGCTGGCCGACGGGCGGCAGCTTGGGCTCGTGCCACTGGTACGTCGCCGTGTCGTAGATCCACACGTCGTTGAGGTAGCGCGTCTGCTGGCTGGTGTCCTGGAAGCCGCCGAAGAGGACGATGTAGTTCTTGAAGTACGTCATGCGGTGGCCGCTGCGGGCGGGCGGGCCCTTGCCCTTGCTCTCCAGGCGCATCCACTCGCGCGAGCCCGGGTCCAGGCGCCACAGGTCGTTGTAGTGGTAGAAGGTGCCCTGCTTGGGCGACGAGAACTCGCCGCCGAAGAGGTAGACGGCCTTGTCGTTGCCGCCGCGGGTCCAGGCGTGGCCCGACCGCGGCAGCGGCGTGTTGGGCGACGTGACCTTGCGCCACTCGTCGCGGTTGATGTTGTAGACGAAGAGGTCGTTGTAGAAGTGGGCGAGGGCGCCGTTGAAGTACTCGCCGCCGAACAGGAACAGCTCGTTGTCGTTGGTGGGCGAGCCGATCAGTGTGGCCGAGCCGCGCGCCGACGGCGGCTCGCTGACGGCCTCGGTGACCTTGAGGAACTGCTCCTGCTGGCGCGCGTACTCGGCGAGCACGGCGTCGATGTCGACGTCATCGGCGTCGCTGTCGTCGCCGTTGTCCTTGGGCCGCTTTTGGTTCTTTTGCTCTTTCTTGCCGGCTTTTTTCTCTTGCTTCGCGGCCGTGCGGGCCTTCTTTTCGGCCTTCTTGGCCTTGTCCGCCTTCTTGGCCATTGTCGGAAGTTGAGGTTTGAAAATGGAAGTCCAACGCACGGAATTTGAAGCACGGTTGCTGGTGAGGAATGCAGGCAATTCGAATTGGTGAGACAACAGGTCGAGTGAGCGTCCCAACCAAACCGTGCGGAGAAGCGAAAGGGTGTCAAAGAAGGAGCGTCCGGGGCAAGTGCAGGCGGAAGGTGGTGGGTGTGCGGCTTCCAAATTTTTGGCGCCCGCCCCGCTGCCCCGCAGTCTCCGCGCTTGGCACTCCGCCCCCCTGTCGAGATGATCTGACGCTTCGGCGCCGGCAACCCCACCTCCACCCTCCACCAACAACCACCGGTCCCAGCTGACAGCCTTCCCTGTAGACCCACCAAGCCCCGGTTGATCTACGAGCTTTTTTTGTGAGCTCTCTAGGCCAATTGTCCTGATCCTCAGGCAGGAGTAAAGCATATACACGCCAATTCCGCACCTCCTCCTATCTCTCACATAGCAGCACTCCCACAGCACGTGCCCAACATGATCAAGATATCCCCCGCCAAGATCATCGAGCAGCGCTCGCACATCGTGCCAGGTAGGACGCCTCAGCCAAGCCCCTGCAGCAGCGTGCCACGCACCCCACTAACCCCGGCGCAGGAAAACTCAAAATAACCGAATACTTCTTCGAAGTTCCCACGCACTGGCACAAGCCCGACTCGCGGCCGCTCCGGCTCTTCGCGCGCTCCGCCCGCAAAGCCGAAAAACCCATCGACCCCACCACCACCACCGCTCCCGCCTCCGACTCGGACGCCGCCGATGAAGAAGCCAAGAAGCAGCAGCAACTGCCCTGGCTGCTCTTCCTGCAGGGCGGGCCCGGCTTCGGCTGCCGCTCGCCGCAGGACGTCGGGTGGACGCAGCAGGCGCTGGACCGCGGCTACCAGGTGCTCATGCTGGACCAGCGCGGCACGGGGCTCAGCTCGCCCGTGAGCGCCAGCACGCTCGGGCTGCGCGGCGACGACAGCACGCAGGCCGCGTACCTCAAGTCGTTCCGCGCGGACTCGATCGTGCGGGATGCCGAGGCGGTGCGCCTGGCGCTGACGGAGGGCTGGCCCGAGGAGAAGCGGAAGTGGAGCGTGGCCGGGCAGAGCTTTGGCGGTTTCTGCATCACGACGTATCTGAGCTTCTATCCCGAGGGGTTGCGCGAGGCGTTTTATTTCGGCGGGCTGCCGCCGTTGGTGGAAGAGCCGGATCAGGTGTATCGGCGGACGTTTGCGAAGCTGCGGGAGCGGAACGAGGCGTATTATCGGAAGTATCCCGAGGATGTGAAGAGGGTGCGGGATGTGGTGAAGCTGCTGAAGCGGTTCGGGGATAGCACTGTGAGGCTGTCCGGCGAGGGCAGTCTGTCGGCGCGGCGCTTCATGCAGCTCGGCATCAACTTTGGCTTCCACGGCGGGTTCGACATGATTCACGGTAGGTGGAATGCTCTTCCGCGTGGCGGACCGTTACTGACCCGCGCCCGCAGACCTGGTCCTCCGCTGCTCCAACGACCTCGCCGTTTTCGGCCACCTCACCCGCCCCACCACCTCCCTCATCGAGCAGACCATGCCCTTCGACGACCACATCATCTACGCCATCCTCCACGAACCCATCTACTGCCAAGGGTAAGCAAAAACACCTTCCTCCATTCCCGCCCACAAAAAGCCTTTTTCACTGACCCGACCCGGCACAGCAAACCCGCCAACTGGTCCGCCCACCGCGTCCAACAAACCCTCGACGACTTCTCCCTCGACAAGCCCGACTCCCCATCCTCCCCGCTCTTCTTCACCGGCGAGATGGTTTTCCCGTGGATGCTCGCCGACTACACCGAGCTGCGCGCGCTCGCCGCCGTCGGCGAGAAGCTGGCCGCCGACAGCGACTGGCCCGCCCTGTACGACGAGGAGCGGCTGGCCCGCAACGAGGTGCCCGCGTACGCCGCCGTGTACATGGAGGACATGTACGTCGACTTCGGCTTCAGCATGGAGACGGCGGCGAAGATTAAGGGGTGCAAGACTTTTGTGACGAATGTTATGTATCATGATGCGGTGAGGAGCCGCATGGATGAGGTGTGGAGGAATATCTGGGCGTTGAGGGACGATGTTATTGATTAGGTGGAGGGGGTGTTTGGGTAGATGAGGCTGGCTGGCGAGGAGGGGTTTGAGAGACTAGAGGCCGCAGACACGTGGTGTAGAGGTCTTGCGCAGGTTCCGAGGCTTATATATAGCTATTTCTTTCCACATTGCTTCAGACTATGAGAAGACTGTCGGAAAAATAGCACTGCGCCGCTTTTGTGCGATCACATCGTCCGCTGTATTGAAAGCAGCAGGACAAAATCACGCAACGATGTTTTTGGTGAGGCACTGTGGAGTGAACGCATTCCGAATCTCCTTCCATGATTTCACGTCGCTGCACTCTTCTGATGCTCATGCGTTGCATTCCTGTCGCGAGCTCTGTCTGTCACGCAGTTGGCGTGGTTGGTAACGGTGCACGGACCAAAAGGCGATCTGACGCCGATCCCAACCACCCGCTCGCGTTATTTAAGAGCGCCGCGCCGCGCCGAGCTCGTCCCATCCGTTCCCTTCGCTTCGCTTGTCCCCCGCGGCGTCTTTGGACCGCGCAACGCTCAACATCTTCGAAGCATGCGACTGTTCCCCGCACACGATCGTCAACCTTTCCGGTAGCTGTACGTACTCTAATTTTCCTGTTTTCGCCAAATTTCGCTTTTGCTTTCGATTTCAGTACGAGCTGGCGTTTAATTTCCCGCGTTACTATAGACGAAAGTCGCGTCGACGACCTTTTCCTCTGCGCCCGTCTCGCCCCGCTCCTCGCTGCCCAGCATCAAGTGGCCGGCGCCACGGACCATTTGACCTCCTGCCGGTCTTACATGTCCCAACGCCTCGCACACGAGCTCGCGGTCGAGGAGCCGACGGGGCTGGGCGTTTGTTGACCACACTCCTCACCCACCCACAAAGTGGCGAGGAATGGTCGACCGGATGAATCGGCGTCATACGCGCATGTTGCTGTTCGAGCCAAGGCTGCTCGTGGGCGATCCGCTTGCAAAAGCCTGGGCGGGTGGGATTCCTGCCGCTGTACTTGCGCGCTGGGGTTGTCGTTTTACACGTTCCTTCTCCGCTGTTGTTACAGAGCATAGCATAGAGCTGAGATTAATGTATCGTGTTTCTCAAATAGATGGAGAAATTTGTGTTCGCCAAGTCCCCTCCAGGTGATGGCGCCAGGTATCGTGCCTTGCAAGTGCAGTCGGAGGGCATGCATTTCACTCTGTTGGCCCGGTTCGTCGTGACCTGGCGTGATACCGACACAGGCTTCGAGCAGTGTTTGGGTCATCTCTCGACCGATCGCCATGACTCGCCGCCCTGTTTTCTCGTCCTTGGCTTGAGCGCATCGCAGGAGCTCCTGTTGTATTTTCACCTGCCGCTGAAGATCCACGCTACCTCGAAGGGGATGAGGAATGTCTACCTGGTAGTTCCTGCGGCATCGTTCGACATGGTCGACGCATCCACCAACAGCCTCGAACCCATCTCAAATCCAGAGGAAACTCCAGCCCTAGGCAAAGCAGGTGTAGAAGCGGGCGCCGAGCTCATCCACGCCCGATTTGCGCTTCAACAAACAGGCTTCGTCCTCATGACTGCCGGAAAATCACAGAAGCCCGTGAACGAGCGGTCCCGAGGCCTGCTCTTGAGCCTGAAATCCCTATCCCAAGCACGAAGCTTCGACCTCTACGTCCGGAACCTGGAGTCGAACGCAGACATCATGCGGAAATTTCTCCGCGCCATGTCTTCAGGCACATGTCGATCTCCCGAAGTCGATCGCAAAGCTACCTTCAACGGACGGCCGTGGGGCGTCAACGCCTGGGACACGTACAAGCTCCGCGACGACGAGACGTTGTCGAAAGTGTGGAATCCGCTGTTCGACGAAGCGCCGCCGTCGTACGAAGCCACTGTGCAGTCACCGCCTGGGCAGTCACCGAGGGATGCCGCAGCTGCTGGCTTCCAGGAGAAGAAGGGTGGGGCGTCGGCGAACTTGCGTGAGGCCCGCGACGGATCGCATGGCAAAGACAGCGCAAGAGACCATGGCCATCTGGCGGACGACAGCGAAGCAGTGCCCGGCCCGCACCCCACCGCCAAAGCCCAAGATGCACCGCCACCACCACCATCACCACCACCACGAGCCGCGACCGCTCCCACCGCCCAGCCCCAGCCCCCAGCACAAGACCCCCCACAGCAAGACCACCACCGCCTCCGAAAACGAAGCGCGTCGGCGACGGCCACGGCCACGGCCACGGCCACGGCGGCACGGCCCCCCAAGCGCGTAGCCTTCGCCCCCTTACCCCAACCACCACCACCACCACCACCACCACCACCACCACCACCGCACGACGACGACGCCGACGCCACCAACGACGAACCCACCCGCCTCATCCGCCGCTCCCGCGCCTACTGCCACCCCCTCTCCGTCCTGCACAGCGGGCCCAACCGGCGCCTCTTCTTCCCCCCCTCCTCCTCCGCCACCACTACCACCCCACAGCAATACCGCCAATTCTGCGACGCCGTAGTGTGGCTAAGCGCGGTATGGACGCGTCGCCACAGCTTCCACGCCACCGCCCTCGACGAGCTGCGGCTGCTGTGCCGGGCGATCCGGCGGCGCGACGGGGCGGCGTACGACGGGCTGCGGGTGCGGGGGATGGTGGGGTTTGTGGAGGGGAAGGGGCGGTCGCGGGAGGGGGATGGCGAGGGGGAGGGAGACGAAGGGCCGTTCGCGTACAAGGTTGCGGACCAGGCGAGGTGGATGGTGGATTTTTTGTATCGCCGGTTCGGCAGGGGGTGGGATGCGTTGGTTGTGGATGAGCTGGTGGCGGTGGCGGAGACGGGGCGGAGGTGGGTGGCGGTTGGCGGCGGGGAGGGGAGGGCGAGGGAGGGGCGGAGGGAGACCGAGTATGTGGGGCTGCAGGAGGCGTTTTATTTTCAGATGGCGGCGTGTTTGTTGGTGGCTTGCTATAAGTGGTGGGATCGGGAGGATGGGGATGGGCGGGAGGGAGAGGGGGGGGGAGGGGCTGGCTGGTGATGATGCGGCGGCTGCGCCGGCGACGCGGCTGTAGTGCTTGGTGGATCGATCGTAATTGAAAGAGCGTTCTACTCTGCGGTGAGGCATGCAGGCTTCAGGGGAAAGGAAAACACTCACCGATGCATGTCAGACTGCCTCGGAAGCTTGATTGGATCGGAGTCCTACGGTTCCGGCGGGGCTATGTGTAACCATAGATAGACTTGCCCACAACGTGAACGTGGACTTCCGACCCCGGCCATGGGCAGACTACCATACCCTTCCTCGGAAGGAGACATCGCCCTCGTCTTCTGTGTCCCGGCCGTCGTCCGAGCGAACCATCTTCCGCCGTCGTGATCGAAATGGGATATGAATGCGAATACTGTGCCAACCTAACAGCCAGCCTGCTGGTGGACCTGGCTGAGAAGGAATTCAAAGGCCATGAGTTCCCCCGCCATGCGTTTTATCAACACCACCGCTCTTTCCACGAACTGGAAAGGTCGGGCGAGACTGGATGCGGCTTCTGCCAACTTATACTGGAGTGTTTCAAGGGCACGCCTACCGATTACGATCCCTCTGGGCTATTGTGGCCGTCGGAGTGGACTGGACCAGAGTGCGATGTTGAACACTCCATGTGCGCTATCGCCAAACAGCTTCCGGTATCTGACGTTAAGATATGCATAAACTCGGACCATGTGTATGTTGGGGAGCCATTGGAGAAAGTCAGTGTGTTTGACGCCATCATGGTTCAAGTTGGACCCATGAGCGAGTATGATGAAAATGGAGAAGATGGAATTTTGGGATTGCCGCCGCTCCTCCTGAGACTCAGTGCGCCACCCGGTATGTCGCTTGATAGACCAGTGCTGCTCGCGTGATAAAAATGTTGCTAATCGATCTCTTTCCTTCAGAAAGGATCACAAATGTTGGCAAATACAGGATCGGCCGCTTTCAGGTGGACTCCAACCTCGGATCGCATACTAATTATGCCATTGCAAAACAGTGGCTGAAGGCTTGTCGAACTTCACATTTATGCTGCCTTTCGGGAATCGTCACTGAACTCCCCACACGAGTCATTGACGTTCGAACATTTCAAGAACCTCGGTTGGTTCGCTCGCGAGGTGTAAAAGCCGAATATATTGCACTTAGTCACTGCTGGGGCGGGAAAATCTCGCCGTTGTTAACCACGGAGACGTTGGACGAATTCCAAAACGAAGTCCCGTACACGTCATTGCCGGCCAACTTTCAAGACGCAATCACTATAACACGACACCTTGGCATCCAATACCTGTGGATCGACTCGTTGTGCATAATTCAGGATTCAAAGCGAGACTGGGAACAGGAGTCCAAGAAGATGGGCCTCGTATACCGCAACTCAACTCTCACAATATCCGCAATATCATCGCGGGGCAGCACTCACGGAATCTTGAAAGAAGGCCTCAACACGGTTCCCAACCCAAGGCCAAGAGCCATGAGAGTGAAGGAAGGTGATGAAAATCCTGTCGAAGTCACAGTCGAAAGGCTAGATAATGATGAAGAGAGCATGCGTAGTTTACAGTCGAACGGCCCTCTAGAACAGCGTGGATGGACGCTACAAGAGTCGATGCTTTCACCAAGACATTTGTACTACGGGACCCGCCAGATATACTGGAGATGTCCTAAAGGATACAAGTCTGCCGACGGTACTCCATCTGGAAACAAAGTTCCTGAGCACACTTACGACGACCTGTCACCTGTTCTCTACTCGGACGTCTTACGCCAGCCCCGATCTGGAACATACAATGCCCCCGCCCTTCTGCTCGACTATTATCACATGGTGAACCGGTATTCACACAGAAATTTGACCCGTGATTCTGACAAGCTACCGGCATTTTCGGGTTTGGTCCAGCACCTGCATCCGGCACTTGGCGGCGAATATCTCGCTGGACTCTGGAGCTCCGATATCAACTGTGGTCTGCTCTGGTACAACGAAACGGAGGCTTGCAAGCATGTCAAGCCGTATCGTGCGCCGTCCTGGTCGTGGGCGGTGACCAACGAAATGGTAATCACGCCATCGAACTTGATACCAAAAGGACCTTTGGATCTACAGCTTGTTGATCATGAGATCGTTCCTCGGGATAGAAAGAACCCATACGGGGAGATTATATCCGGTCACCTCATTGTTGAAGCTTTTACCATGCCGCTGGTTCGTAGTAAACAGATTGTCGAATCATACTCGCCAGATGACACGATAGGACATGTTCGCTTCGACGAGGCAAAGGAGGATAGTAGAGACAGATCAGGGAGTTCAGCTCTAGCGGCAGTCACTGCTGACAAGGGGGATTACCTTTTGTCAATCCTGAGTACGTTTGGCCGTCACAGCGGGTGGGAGATCGACTTTGACTCGTACTATCCTGAACATTATACCGCACTGATTGTCCATGTGTCAGAGTCCGGTATGCAGGGTGTGGTATTACAGAATGCTACCCATCCATCGAACGGGGCGTATGAGAGGGCTGGATATTTTTCAATCATTGAAGAATCAGGAGTAAGATTTCTCTCAACGTATATAAAAAAGTCAATGCGCCAGAGACTGAAACTAGTTTAAGCAATGCTTTAAGTATATCTAGCTTTTCTGTTCTAAGGAAAGTGAACATCATCGTGGAGCCCCCGAGGCGAATCATAGATAAAAAACGAGACAGCATGAATAGCGCCGCGGATATCAACACCTAGCGCGTCCATACTCGAATGCGTCGGATGTTCCATTCTTCAAATCGCACGGACAGAGAGCCGCAGCATACAACGCGAAAATCATGCATAATGCAGGGGAGGTCCGCCGTGCAACGTAAACACGATCGTAGCTCTCGACAATCGATTGATCCCCTCAGACATGCGGAGTGCCTTCACTCCTCTCTGTCATCCAAGAGAATTTTCAAGTAGTCCATTATTACCTGGTCAGTGGCTTTTCGGGTGCTTTAATCAACTATCTGCACTTACATTAAGAGTATTCTACAATCTCGAATCTCCGAAGCGCGCCTTTCTCATTGTCACATTAACGAGCTTATCCATCTCTTCCTTGTCTGCCACTCCGGCATCACCACACCCATCCCATGGCAGCAAAGAACAAAAAACAAAAAACAATCCCGAATTCCCAGTTGTCGGGTGACAGGAGATCGGCGTCTCGGGCCGAGCTCGGCCCTGTGCGCTAACTCTATCGGGCTGACCCCGTGACATGCCGACCCTTGCGCAAAAATTTGCGCCACCACCTCAACCCCAAGTCTAGCCCCTTTCAGGCATCACGATGGGCAAAAAGCTAGTCTCTCCGACGGGGAATCGAACCCCGGTCTCCCGCGCTTGAAATATTAGCTATGACAAGCGGAAATCATCACCACTAGACCATCGAAGATGAGAAGCTCCTTGGAGGAGCTGATGGAGGTGTTGTGAAAAGAATGGGCTTGCTAGCATAGATATACTGTAATACAGCTGATTCAGCGCTCAAGAGAGGTCCGGCAACTCATCCTGCCTGGGGTAAACCGTTGTGAAGGGGTGGGTTGGTGGAGTGAGCAAACGGGATCGTCAACAAGCAGCGTTGACACGTTGCAAGACCAGGCAAAAGCATAAGTGCATAACACTGCTACGCTGCTACCCTGTGATACATGTGGAGCGTTTGTGGGCTTGATCAAAGCGCTTCCATGCATCTGCATCTTCTCAACACCAGGCCCCACCCACGGGCAAACATCAGAAAGCAGGAGGGATTTTCTCATCATCAACATCGATATCACACCATATCCTGACTCGTGCCTACATCCGATACTGACGCGAAGCACACCGCCATTCCTCGTCGCCAGCGCCGTTGGGCTGCCAGTTTTCACGGCCCACCGTCAGAGTTGAATCTGCCAATCGAAAAAGGGTCGAACAACCAGCTCTCGGCCGGCAAGCCGAGAACGGCCTCGAGTTCTTTATCTGGCGGAAAAGCGGTGGAGGCGGGCGGGATGGAGAAGCCGGTGTTGGCGGCGAACTCGCCGGCGACGCTCGGTTGGACTTGCTTGTCCAGGCCGCGGGGGATATCGAGGGGGTAACACTCACGCCGCGCGTCTGGACCGTCGCCGACATCGTTGGTGTTGTGCCCGCCTCCGCCGTCGGCTTTTCGGCCGGGGTTTGCAGAGACGAGGCCTTCGCCGTTGATCCACTAAACCAGGAAAACGACGAGAGTGCGAACAGCGGCGACACAAACGATCAGATATCGAACCTCTTACTGTGGTTCATATGCAGGGCTGAAGACTGCGATGGATTGGAATGCAGATTTAACCTCACCCAAAAGTTGCCCTTCCATAAAGGCGAGACTCTGGGAAGCGGGAGATTCGGTCTTGTTAAAAAGGTGACAATGAAGGCCACGACAGAGGTTTTGGTATTGAAAGAGATCAGGTGGAGCTTTAACAGGACCATGCTGCGAGATATCCCGAGAGAGGTCCGCACGCATCGCCGACTGAAACAGATATAATGTCGGTCCTCGTGCAGTCATGGCGGGGTATCTGCAGCGGTCAGTCCGCCTACGAGTGCCTCAGCTGAGCATGGAAGGATTGGGAGAGTTTTTGCATGTATTTAGCTCCTGTGTTACTGCACGAAAGACGGATAATTAGCCCGACGTCGTCATGCTACATTCCTTTGATCGCATTTGGGCCGGTACTTCCCGCGATATCTCAAGTCAAGACTTTTGACCCTAAGGGGAACGAATCTTCAGGACTTCTGGCTACATCATCAACGTCCATAGGCTCTCACCAACTTTGTTGCCTCATGCTGCAATGCACCGTTCCTGCATGAAGTGCAGCATCACCTCATGAACGCTCGATGATGCCTAACCACACTGCTGCGGCGACGACGACGGAGAAAGAGGGGAGGAGTGAGCCGCGAGAGTCGTTTCCCGCGGTGTAGGACGAGGGCGAGGGCGAGGGCGAGCCGAGGACAGTAGAGCCTCAGACACAGTCTTTTCTTTGGAGGGAGAAAACAGGAGTCGAGGTCGCCCGAGGCCTCCGAAGAAGCAAGCGGTTGGGCCGGCCGCCGTTGACCTGTTGCGGAGAGAAGAAGAAGAAGAAGAAGAACGGAAGAGGTCCGTTTTTTTATTTTTATATGGCGATGTACTTGGGTGGGTGAACGACAGGTTTCCACCCCCCGTGACATACATCCGCGCGCATGACCACCACTCTCCCCTCTCTGTTCGCCTGACCGACCCAGTTCGTGTGCATCGTCGACGCATGCATGGCACACAATCCAAGTCCTCATCAACAACGCAATGCGCAGAGGCGCAAGCACTCTGCACTCACCTGCACAGAAAAGGACCAAAGAAGCAAAAAATCAATCACAGGAGATAGCAAGAGGAGGAGCAAAGACACATACAAACCCTCCATTCCATTCCACCACGAAGAAAGAGGGGGGGGGGGGGGGGGGGGGGGGGGGGGGGGGGGGGGGGGGGGGGGGGGGGGGGGGGGGGGGGGGGGGGGG
>JAJMYO010000405.1:0-13817 GCA_023087385.1 Diplodia sapinea | reverse complement strand
CCCCCCGGCCAACGTGCTTTCCATGAAAGTTTAGACGAAACACTCAAGTGGCTCCTCTTCCTCCTGCAGCCACGTTCTGCTAGATACCATCATTACTGCTGCGCTGCCATGATCCCAGATCCCGATAAACGCATCAGCAGCCGTGACCTGGAGAAGTGGATCATCTGCGACCGGGATAATCTCGCCGGATGGAAACGGAGTCGTGGGTGCGAGTGTCTGGGCACCGAGCCAGCTCGCAATTTCCAGACCGTGAGCTTGGGCGAGGGATCATGTATGCCACCGTGCGGGGATGAAATAGGCGAAGAAAACGACATCAGCTGGCAAACAGCGCTTGACCACTGGATCGGTGTATGCGAGTGGTCTCAAGATACGCCGCAAACAATACCCCGACTCTTGAGCATCACACCGCCGTCGCTGGCTGGCGACTTTCCCGTTAATGAGGAAACCTTTTTTACGAAAATTTAATGACAGAGGGACTCACAGTCATGTTGCTATACAAGAGGAGTGTTGCTTGTATTTGCCTAAGGAAAATCGTTACATACGAGGCATGTAAAGGGAAATGCATACATAAGAGAACCGACTGAGACAGTAGCAACAGGAATTACTTGCCACCAATGGGACCACCAACAGGACCACCCTCGAGCGCCTCAAGCATGTCGTCATCCCCATGCACCACCTTCTTCTCCTTGGTCATCACCTTCGTCTCACCCTTCTTCTGTTCGCCCTTGTGCTGCTGCAACTCAGGCTTCTTCTGCTGCTGCCCCTTGATCTCCGGCGACACACGCTCCCTTGGCGGCGTGACAATCCTGCCACCACCACCATTTCTCGCGCCACCAGAGTACAACATGGCCGGCGCCCTCGGCGACGCCGGGCTCCTCGGGCCCTCCAGCCCACTCGTCCTCCTCAAATTGTTCCGATGCTCACCCGCCGCATCCTTCCTCAAGAACTCCCACGACTCGGGCATGGACACCTTCTCAAGCTCTCCCAGCTTCTGATCCTTCCCCTTCGGCGCCTTCCACCCTTCAACACCCTCCTGGGCCTCCTTGCAACCCTTCCACTTCTGTTCCGTGCCCAAGACATCATTCAACTGCACCTGCAGCCTGCCAAACGTGCTCACATCGCCCGCGCCCCACCCACCGCACGCGGCATGCGTCTGCTTCAACAGCTCAAACTCCCTGCTCGCCACCTCGGCACCCTCGCTCTTGCCAAACACGCCGTGCTGCACCCCCTCCAGCGTCCCCCTCAACACGCTCTGCCGCACCTCCAGCGCATTCGCCGTGTCGCCATCGACGGCATACAGCCCGGCCAACAGCCTCAGCATATCCAACGTCACGGCATCGTGCAAGCCCCACGTCCGGCGCAGGTTGTACGCGATATCGGCGGCGAGATGCAGGGCCTGCGGCCTGCAGCCGGGCAGCTGGAAGCGCACCTGGACCAGCCTGGCGCCGAGCGCGACGACGGTCGCGGCGGGCCAAGGCGTCGAGCCCTTCGAGCGATGCCGCGACGACCAGGCGGCGGAGAGGATGCTCTCGAGGGCCTCCCAGTTGCGCTGCTCGCCGAGCAGGCCGACGAGCTCGTCCAGCTCGTCCAGCGGCATGTCGGTGACGCGGACGTCGAGGCGCGAGACGGCGAGGCGCAGGAACGCGGCCGAGAGGTCGGCCATCTGCGCGCGCAGCTTCTTGTCGCCGCAGCGCTGCGTCTTGGCGACCTCGGTGCCGCGGCCGGCGAGCCACAGCGCGAGCCGGAACGCCGTCGACACGTTCTCCTGGGCGTCGAAGGCGCCGTAGAGCTGCAGGAAGCGCTGGACGTAGCCGCTCAGCTCGTGCGCCTCCCGGAAGCGCTGGGCCTGCAGGTGCTCGAGGACGGTGCCGGCGGCGGAGCGGATGACGACGGTGTCGCGGGCCTCGCCGCCCATCTCGGCCAGGCAGACGTGGAAGAAGGCGGCGAAGACGGGGGAGGTCGGCTGGGCCTCGAAGACGCGGGCGAAGCGCTGCAGCAGGTCGGCCTCGGCGCGCTTGCTCTCGTCGGCGCGGCCGTGGGCGGCGTAGAAGGCGACGAGGCGCGCGCCGTGGCCGAAGAGCGCCTCGAAGCTGACGTCGGCGCGCGCCGCGCGCGCGTAGTTCTGGTGCAGCAGCCGCTCCGTCATGAGCGTCGCCATCAGCTCGCTGAAGTGGTGGCGGCCGTCGGCGAGGGCTTCCTCGAAGGCCACCACGAACGCGAACGAGTGCTGGCCCGCGCCCTGCAGGCTGAACGCGCCGCTGCCGCTGCTTTGATCGTACTCGCCCGACACGATCTGCCGCCGGATGGCCTGGTGCAGGTCGACGGCGGTTTGCCGCGACTCCAGCTGCACGTACATGCGCACGAGCGAGTGCGCGGCGTCGACCTGCTTCTCCGCGCTGCGCTCCTTGACGACGATGTCGCGCATGGCCGTCTGCAGGAGCTCGATGGCCTGGGCCCGCGACTCCTTCGTCTCGCTGTTGGCGCAGAACTCGCTCAGCTGCCGCATTGCCTGGCTTGACGCGAAGCCGTGCGTGGCCGCCGTCTTGGTGATCTCCTCGCGGTAGATGGCGAGCCCCTTGGACGACGTGCCCTTCTGCTTCGAGTACAGGTTCGCCAGGCGCTGGCGGGACTGCGTGAGCGACGCCATCAGCTTCTGCTGCTGCGCAGGCGTCATGGTTGTCGTCGTCGCCGTGGTCGTCGTCTTGCCCGACGAGGCCAGCGCCTTCTCGTACAGTGACACGGCCTGGCCGGCGTGCTCCTCGCTGCGCTCGTACATCTCGGCCAGCTGCAGCGTGGCCTTGACGGCGACCTCGCTGTCCTCGCCGAACAGCTCGACGACGCGCTTCTGGTACTCGGTCGCCAACTGCAACTGCGTCTTGGCGTCGGCGTTGAGCTTCGTCCGCAGCAGGTCGTAGTGCGCCACGTACAGCCGCTCGACGCGCTCCTGCGTCCAGCCGTAGCCGGCGCTCTGCGTGAGCACTGTCTTCCACAGCTTCGCGTACAGGTCCCCGGCCTTGGCCCAGCGCCGCGTGTCAACGTACATGCCGCAGAGGGCGAAGGCGGCCTCGACCGCGTCCCTCTCGAGCACCTTGTCGTCCCCGGGCTTGCGCAGCGCGGACACGATCTCGACGAAGTACTTTTCGGCGTCGTCGTCGCGCTGCATCTCGCGGCAGCCGCGCGCCAGGCGGTACGCGGTCTTGATCGTCTCCTTGTCCGCCGCGGTCAGGGCCTTGCGCTGCATTGCGTGCAGCTCGGCGAGGGCGTCCATCTGCTTGTCGAACTGGAACACGGTCTCGTAGAAGTCGATCAGCTGCTGCGCGGCCCGCGCGCAGCGCTCGTCCCGCACGCCCAGCGCCTTGGTCGCCTGGAAGACGCGCGCGTGGATGTGCTCGGCCTTGGCGATCTGCCGCTGCGTGAAGTAGCAGTGCGCCAGCCGCTTGGCCGTCGCGATGGCGACGGCGCGGTCGCCGTCGCGCGAGGGCAGCTCGACCGCGCCCGAGGCCGCGAGGACCGCGGGCCACGCCACTTCGAGCGCTTTGATGGACGTCGTCGTCGCCTTGCGCCACTGCTTCTGCGAGACGTAGAAGGAGCTGAGCGTGCCGGCGGTGGTGACGAGGCTGGTCGCCGTCGAGCTGGGCGCCTTTTGCTGCTGCTGTTGGTCCTTCGTGGACGACGGCGAGTCGGCCGAGGTGGATGTCGTGGTGGTGGTGGTGGTGGTCGTCGTCGTCGTGGTGCCTGTGGCCATGGTGTTCGTGATGGCGGTGATGGACTCCAGAATCTCCTCCAGCTCGTCGATCGACTCCTGCGAGACGTCGGTGCTTTCCTCGCCGGTGCCGGACGCGGCCGCCGACGCCGACGCGGTGCTGGCGATCTTGGTCTCGATGAGCTCCCGGGAGACGTCGGACAGGCTCATGGCCGACTCCATGGCCAGCTTGCTGTCCTGCTCGTTGACGCGGCGCAGGTAGCTCCACATGCTGCTGAAGACGTTCTTCGCCGCGTCCAGCAAGCGGTGCTGCTGCAGCTCGCGGCCGACGGCCAGGATGGTGCGCAGCTGGTGCTCGGACAGCTTGTTCTCCGTGTCCAGCTCGTCCTGGTACTCGGTCCACACGCCGACCAGCACGTTCTGGGCGTCCTGGGCGCGGCCGTGCTGGTGCAGGAACTGCTGGTACGCCATGGCGACCTCGAGCTTGCGCTCCTGCAGCGTCACCGACGTGCGGCTCTGCGCCGCCTGCGTGAGCGACTGCCACAGCTCCGTCAGGATCTCCTCGGCCCGGTGCTCCTGCCCGTTCTTCTCGTAGAAGGCGACCATGTCGCGCGCGGCCTTGACCAGCGCGGCGTCGGTGAGCGAGAGCGTGCGGCGCGCGCGCTCGTACTTGGCGATGCGGATGCGCGTCAGTTGCTCGTCGTTGCCCGACTCCTTCAGCAGCCCCATCAGCCCTTCGAGCACCTCCTCCGTCACCGCGTGGTGCGCGCCGTAGTGCTCGATGCACATCTGGTGCAGCTCCTCCTCCAGCTCGACCGCCCGCGTCATCTTGCCCGACTCCTTGTACAGCTGCACCAGGATGCGGGCGTACTTGATCGTGTGCTGCGCCGACGCGCCGCGCACGTGGCGCTGGTAGCCAACGAGGTACTCGAGCAGTTCCTCGCGCGTCGTCAGGTTCTCCTTGGTTGCCTGCGTCGTGTCGATGTAGCCGGCGACCACGGTGGCGAGGATGCTGCTCTGCTGGCCGAAGAGGCGCACGCCGAGGGTGAAGGCGTCGTGGTAGTGGGTGCTGGCGTCCTTGGGGTGCGACGTCAACTGGTAGCAGCGCGCGAGCGACACCAGCGACTGGAAGACGGCCTCCTCGTGGTCCGGCGCGACGGTCCGGCGCAGGTGCAGGGCGAGGT
Organism: Diplodia sapinea; assembly: GCA_023087385.1. Lineage (NCBI taxonomy): Eukaryota > Fungi > Ascomycota > Dothideomycetes > Botryosphaeriales > Botryosphaeriaceae > Diplodia > Diplodia sapinea. Next base: position 8,930 of record JAJMYO010000405.1, on the reverse strand, counting down.
TGTAGCACGCCACCATGCCCGTCGTCCAGCACGAGTGCTCGAGCACGGCGAGCGTCGTCGATGCCGGGAAGACGTACTTGAACTCGGACGTGAACTTGTGCTTGCCGTCCCTCTGGTACATGGGCGACTGCATGAAGTGCACCGCCCAGTACCGCGCCGTGTACTCCAGCAGGCTGTGGCTGCTGAACATGCGCTCCATGACGTCCGTCGGCATCGGCTGCACCGTGGGCGCGTGGTGCTCCGTCACCGACATCTTGACGTCGGCCAGGCAGCGGTTGACCATGTCGTAGTTGGCCTCCTGCATGGTGAACGGGACGCGCGCGTCCTTGGTCGCCGCCAGCTCCGCCAGCTGCTGCTGGATCAGCGGGAACCGGAATCGCACCACGCCGTCGTGGATGCGGATCAGCGGTCCCAGGGCCACGCGCAGGTCGGTCTCGGCGTCCGAGATGCGCGTGGATGCTGTGAGCTGCGCCGTGTCGACGGCGATGAGCGTGCGGATTTCCCGCACCGTCAGGGGCCGTTGCGCCGCAAGCAGCCAGGCGACGGTCGACCGCGTGTCGCGCTGGTGCATGTCGACCATGTCCACGAGCTTCTTGCCGCACTCGGCCATGGTTCGCGGCGCGCGGTCCAGTGCGCTCATCATGCTGGACAGCGTCTTCTCGCGCTTGGTCATCTCCAGCAGGAGCATGGCGTGTGCGAACGACCCATCGCCGAGACTCACCAGTCGCTGGACCAGATTGGTTCTCTCTTTCTGGCTCAGCGACGGGAAGGACGAGCTGACGGTGGTGCCGAGCACGCGCTCCATGTCCTGGTGCACGTGTTTGGTGTCGATGGTGAACAGCCGCGCCCGATGCGATCCCGCCTTCTTCAGCGGCTCCGACAGCACAATGGCCTTGGTGCCGCTGCTCTTGGCCGTGATCGAGTGCAGGCGGTCCAGGACCCTCACGCTGGCGTCTTCGCCGCCAACGACCTTGTCCAGGCCGTCGACGATCAGCATGGTGCGCTTGTGGCGGAGGCCGCCCTCGATGGCGGACCACGTGGCCTGCTCCATGGCGAGCTGGTCCTGCGGCGGGCGCTGCTTGAGAGCCAGGATCTGCTCGTACAGCTCGACGTCGCCGATGCTGCCGTCGAAGACTTGCAGCAGCAAGCCGCGGGCTATGCTGAGCGGCGACACCTCCGTCTTGAAGTCGCCCTCGACGAAGAAGCACGACACGTTGTAGCTGGCCTGGTCCTGCTGCCGCCGCAGCCTCTCCATGATCCACTGCGACAGCACCGTCTTGCCGCACCCGGGCTTGCCCGTGACGAGGAAGACGTTGTCGTCGCCCGACGTGAACTCGCGCAGCATCGAGTCGAACCACTCGCACGTGAACTCGACGTGGCGCTCCCGCGACTTGAGCTGTTTCGACAGCAGCGCGCGGACGACGGTGTCGGTGGGCGACAGGAAGCGGCGGATCTGCTCGACCTCCTCGGTGACGTCCTTGCCGAAGCGCATCTGCAGCTGCGTCTTCCAAAACGCCTCGATGATGTGCTCCCTGCTCGCGAACAGGGCGTCGGCGCGGCGGGCGAAGCGGGCGTCGAAGTCGGCGATGCTGCCGCCGTTGACGTAGTGCAGCGACACGTCGACGACCAGGCCGACCAGGTCGGCGTAGGCGGTGGCCAGGCTGCGCTGCAGGCCGCCGCCGCCGGTGCTGAAGATGTCCTGGTTCTCGGAGAAGTGGGCGAACATCAGGGCGGCGTCGTTGAAGAGCGCAAAGGCCGTGTGGATCATGTCCAGCCGCGCCATGCCCATCTCCAGCAGCACCCGGCAGCTGCCCCAGATCAGCTGCGCCGCGTCGTCGCCGCACGACATGACGCTCTGCGCCGCGGCCTGGAAGTGGTGCACCGCGCTGGCGAAGAACTCGGCCCACTGCAGCACCCGGTCCCACTTGCTGCCCGGGTGCGGCATGTAGCGCAGCCGCAGGTGCGCCACGTAGTCGAGGAAGCCGTCGACGTTTTTGATCTCGTTCTCCAGCAGCGAGCGCTGCGGCGAGCTGAGCTCGTGCTTCACTCTGCTCGATGCCCGCATCGTGCTGTCGCGCAGGATGGTGCCGCTGGAGCGCCGCATTGCCGAGGGCGATACGTCGAACGAGTCCTTTCGCTTGTTGGCCAGCTCGCTGTCGATGTGGAGCGGATGCGCTCTGTGGGTGTTGTCAGTGCAGCTGTCCCGAACTGATGTTGCGTGCTTACCCGTTCGTCTGGTACTCCGCCATGGCTGAGCGATATTTGAGATGCTATCAGTGTGTGCTTTGGGGATGGTGCGAGTCAGTGTTTGGTGAGCAATGTGCTTGGATCATGGACCGACGCATCCGGGAGCGACGGGTGCCCTTCTTATGTCCAGTGCGGTGGGAGAGCAGAGCGAGGCTGGGAAATTGCACGAGACGATGCTAACGCAGCCAGTCGATCATGGTGAAGTCATTCCCGCGGTGCATCTGGATCGGCTCTCCTCGAAGAAGGGACGGTGCCTGTGCTCGCGTGGTGCGGGCTGCTCTAGGGTTCTGCAATCCTGCATCTCCAGCCGGCGGCCAGCCGCTCCCAAAACGCACGTTTCCCTGATAAGATGCCACATGCCGAAAGGGGAAGGCTGAATGGAGTGCTGCTGCAGGACCGCCTTTAGACCCAGCTGCGTGATTTGGGGCGATCGGAGAAGCGTGCGTCGGTTGCAATAGGCCATTGCATGCTCGGCCGCAAACGGAAAATGCGGACACCAGTCGGGAGCTCTCCAGGCGGGCGTGGTCCCAGAGAATGGTGTTGACTAGCGTCTCTGGACCCCCCGCACGGGACGGGTCGCGACATCCGACCAGCCACCCCATGTCATCACACATGTACAAGCAAACATCGACGGCAGGGATTCGCCCGATCTTCAGGGATTCATCCTTCGCCCGAGCGAGCTACTCATGCGCCATGACACGATGTCTCTATGCGTCGCATCAACTTGTGCCGCCCACGGCATGTTCGGTCCCAGCAAAACTCGGCCATCCCACGCACCCACGAGTTGGACTGCAGAGCAAGATGCCGCTGTGTGCATGTGCCACGTTCAAACATCTGCTGTAGCTTGAGCGGCTAGGAACCTCCACGCATTCGGAATGTTACCAGACGGGAGGAAGGAACGACGGTCCGAAGGATGCTCCCTTGCTGGCCGCACGGCGCTACCATCGGGCCTAGGATCGCGCTTTATCGCGGGCGGTTGAAGGTCGGTGGCAGCGGTCGGGCCGCTACTCAGTTGCACCGATCCGCCTACGTATATGCATACCCCGCATCACGCCAGACAAGCTCCGTGATAGCGCGTGCTGTTGCGATCCCTATGCTGGTTAGCCCGAAAATAAGATTCCCCCAGTTGAGCTCTGCACGCAAAACCGAATCGCCCTTGCCTATCCCACTTCACCTCAACTCCAGGACCGGTGAAGCTGCGGCGTGGGCGATAATACCGCATATGACGCAATTTCATATCACAGCCGACCGCTGTGGCACAACCAAGTGTCACACATTCCAAAATGTAGGGACCCAACTTTAATTTTGCGGGCCGCTACAGAAACACCATTTGCCAGTTCGGGCACGCCTCATTCTTGGAGGACGCTTTGTCCGACCCACCCATTGAGCTTCATGATGCGATGTATGCTGGAACCGGTGTCGAGTTGCACCAGCGATAGATTGATCGAACTGATCGCGGACCAATTGCTTCAAGGAGAGAGATCAAAACTGAACCGGCTAGGAAACGAGCTGGCGACCAAATACACAATATGTGGCGTGATGGAGCTTGCGGTTGAATTGTCCGTGTAACGCTTGTCGTTGCCCCCACCCCCCCTGCAGAGCCTCTAGCCAGGGGAAGTGCGTACCAGCATCAACCCTGAACACGGAACTTGCCTCAGTGTACAACATCGGTCTCTCATATCCGGGACAGCTTTTGAGGCTCGGACTTGCCGTCTGGCATGGACGTCTCTTTACATCATCATGAGCTCAGAAGTTTAGAGGACAGTGTTAACACCTCCAGTGTTCCGATCAAGTCATGTGCTCTTCGGACAGTATGGGAAATGCTTGTCGAGCAAGTTTGACCGGAGAGAAGCTTATCTCCCTGGTGACACAACTGGGATGACACCAGAGGCTGTGGCCAGATAGATGACAATCACTTTGTCTTCTTCCAGCACTCCAGCTTGTAAGCAGGCCCTCCTCATAGAGTCCGCCCTTACCGCCCTCTGCACGTGAGTGCTCCGGGCGCCAGTTACTTATAGGTCCGGAGCCTCCATGAGGCTTGGATTGGCCCCCACAACCTTTTCCGTTCCGGGACTGGTTAATCGGCAAATGATGGAGACCTTCATGGCTTGGTCCCGGGTTGAAGGCTTGGCGGTCACCCTCAACGTCGATAATAACTGGACCGTCGCTGCTGACATTCTGCCTACTCTTTCGTCCCGTCCGCCGCCCCTTCGCACCTCTCCCCTTTTTTCTCGTTCCTCACCCTCGTTTTGTTTTCTGTTAGCAATTCGTTCTGTCCAGCATATCAACCGTCCCCAGATGGACGCCAACGACTTTCCCGCCCACTTCGCCCACAACCGCCACCGCAGTCGCCACCGCAGTCGCCACCGCAGTCGCCACCGCACAGATCCGAGAACCGCCTCAAGGCCGTCCCCCGTCCGCTTCATCCACGCCAATTCCACCAGCACCCCCCACGCGTCTGTATGCGTGCCTCGACGTCCGACACCGGGCTCGCCGCCGGCCCGGTCACGTGCGCTTCGTCGTCCACTTCCGCCGACCCCTACATCGTCCCACACTCTCCCACCGCTGGGGCAATCTGGTGCTCTTCAACGCAAAGTGGCAGACCGGATGGGATGTGGGGAGTATCGCTGGCGGGGGGATGGTGGAGGAGTCGGTGACTGTTGCTCGGGCGAGAGCGAGGGACTGCGGTGGGAGGGACGTTTGCGGGAAACCGGCTGACGGGAGCGAGGGCCATGCCGGTCCAGCTTGGCCGGAGAGTTCGGACAGCGGCTCGGCGGAGATGCGTCGTGGCGAGGACGTGGGGACGGGCGTGAAGGAGGGGTTCGGGTGTGGGGCGGCAGTTGTGTTCATGGCCGAGTGGTTGCGCAGCATCAGGCCTTTGCGAGTGGTGACGGTGCCTGCGGCAAATCGAAAGGGGGGGAAAGGCGGGGAAGGGGAAGAAAGGACGGGATGGTGGGATGTCCCGCTTCTTCGCCAAGTTGAAAAGCCTCTCTCTTGGGTCAGAGACTGGTGTCGCCGCTGACGAGCATCGTCCGGAAGGGAGTAAGGCCCTTTCCTCATCTTCATCCCAGAAATCAACGTTCAGAGGAACAGCTGTGCAACCGAATCCGCATATCGACATCGAATCGCTCCAGCCAGAGCTACGGGGCATACCAAGCTTATACAAGACATGACGGTCAGAACACATCCCGCCCTCATGGTCCTGCATGTCCGCTGTGCCTCAGCTTCTCCGAGCGCGACGACAGTGGTGCGAACTTTGAGTGCCGCGTTGACTCTGAATGTAAGGGGACACACGACGCTTAATGCCTTCCCCTTTTGTTGCGGTGAGCATTATCCTGTTCAGCATAACTATGTTAATATATCTGACCTGCTGCTCGAACGCGTTGGAAGGGAGGGGGGATGGAATAGGGCAACATTCAGGAGAGTCGGTGTGGTCAGGTTCTCTGGGCAGACGGCGTTGAAGATAGGATACAAAGTCAAACCGGTAGACCTCAAACAGTGGTGGCACTAGGAAAGATATGAGCGCAGTGTTGAGGCCGCTTTGAAGAAAATGGACGGAGAGAATGCTGGAAATGCTGGGAGCCGAGAAGCCATCAACGTAAACATCCGTGGGGGCGGATGGGGCGGGCATGTGAGAGTTGAAGAATTGGACGAGCGTGGGCCGCGTGCGGCAGCGCCAGGCGAAGGTGCAGTACAGGCCGAGGACGAGGTGGTCGTATATGTAGCGGAGAAAGAGGGAGGAGTAGGCGGCTATGCCCGCGGATGTGTCGGGCTGGTCGGCTGTGCTGGTGGGTTTGGCCATTGCGGCGGGGGTGTTTTGTTTGGTTCTTTTTTTTTTTTTTTCACTTTCCCTCGCGAGCGCAGAGGTTGGATGGATAGGTGTGTGTGTGTGTGTGTGTGTGCAAAAGAGTATCTCGAACACAGAGGCGCTGAAAGTGGCTGCCGGCCGATATATACGGCAGTGTTGCAATATAAGGGTTGTCTACCGAGCACTAAAATTAAGTGCAGTCGGCTATGATTTTTTACAACAGGCAGGTTCAATTTGGGTATTGGACTGTCAATAGGGACGTGGTTCAGCCCGACGTCGGAGCCACTCGAAGTTGACATGGTAGGAGCAGTATCGACGCAATACGTGGCAGTTTGTTGCAGCTACCTCCGGCCACTAGCCTGAAGCTAGAACCAGGGCATCATGCATAGAGCCAAAACCCTTATCATCAGGGCCAGAATAACGACGCTAATCTGTCGGCTCAACCCTACCACGTACTTCCGAATCCGGCAAATACCGTGAGATCGCGGATCCCGAGCAATCGAACCCCACCGACTTTTTTCCAATTGTCGATCCTGACTCGGACTTCGTGGAGAAACTCGACCTCATTTTCAGCCTACGTCCCGAATCCAGGCCCCATGTAATATTTTTTTCTCGTTATACTTTTTCGAAAATGGCATCCGCTCTCTGTTCCCGGCAAACAAGCAGATAGATGGGGCCGCGCGCGTCTGAGTCGCGGGACCTCGGCTTGAGGAAAGAAGCGCTTGAGCCGCGCCGAAAGTGCTCGGGGGTATGCCCTTCCAGGTTAAGATTGACGCTCAAAAGCTTCGCGCCTATCTTTTGAAACCCTGAGAAAGTCTGACTAATAGCGTTTATCTCTTCCTTGACATGAAATGTTGGAGTGCTGCTCCGAGTTTTGCTTGTTATGGCCCTTCGAAACCCCACCTTATGTTGCGTCGACAATAGCAACAGAATACGTTTCTTCCTTTGTCATGGTTCTGGAAATATGTCTTCTCTTGCATACAATACAGCACTGATGCCGCCCGCCATCTTATCATCGAGCACCTGAATCGTGGTTTTAGCTCCCGCGATTGCCCTAAGCGCCTTCACCATGCACATTTCCACGCATACTACAGGGTAGCTAGCTCGACATGTATGTAGCTTGTCGATCTTGCCTCGCCATTCTTTTCGCCCCCAAGCCCTGAACCCCGACCCAGCTTGCATCAATTCCATACCAGTGCAGATGTTTAGCCCCGACAGATATGTAGGTTGGGTCCTGTCAATGCCACCTCCACAGTGCTGCCCACAAAAGTTCCCAAGATCACGCCAAGCAGCATGACCACCACACCGGAGCCAATTGCCATCATCGGCTCAGGATGTCGTTTCCCCGGTGGCTCCTCTTCACCTTCAGAGCTGTGGAAACTTCTACGCGAGCCTCGAGACATCTTGCAGGAGTTCCCTAATGATAGACTCAAGTTGTCAAATTTCTATGGCCAGAAAAAAGGCCATCATGGAAGCATAAACGTCCAAAACAAGTCTTACCTTCTTGCTGGAGACTGCCGCTTGTTCGATGCCGCCTTCTTCAACGTCAATCCGCTGGAAGCCGCCTCCATGGATCCTGCACAACGCATCCTTCTCGAAACCGTCTACGAGACCATCGAAGCTGCAGGCTACACAATGGAGCAGCTGCAGGGCACTCCGACTGCCGTCTTTGTCGGCCTCATGACCGGAGACTACTGGGACATGACGATGCGGGACACAGAGACAATGCCCACCTACACGGCATCGGGCATGTCTCGCAGCATCATGTCCAACCGCATTTCATATGTTGGAATTTGAGGTGTTTGGGTGAGGGGTGTTGTATTGGCATGAGGGGGGGGAGGCGAGCCTGGGGGTCGCTTTATACCCTGCTCCTCGCTGACTAAGCTATTCTGCTTATATTGCAACATCATACGTCTTCGACCTGAGGGGACCATCCATGACCATCGACACGGCTTGCTCGAGCTCCTTGGTGGCCTTGCACCAAGCAGTGCAAAGCCTACGGAGCGGCGAGGCCACCACTGCCATTGTCGCCGGTGCCAACATGCTCCTCGACGCTTCGACGTACATCATGGAGAGCAAGCTTCAAATGCTCTCGCCCGACTCGCGCTGCCGCACGTGGGACGAGTCGGCAAACGGATACGCCAGGGGCGAGGGCGTCGCAGCGATACTGCTCAAACCACTCAGTGCAGCCCTGGCAGACGGCGATGACATTGAGTGCATCATCCGCGGAACCGGCGTCAACTCGGATGGACGTACCAAGGGAATTGCAATGCCAGATACCGAGGCCTAAGCTGCTCTCATCCGGGAGACGTACAGACGAGCTGGGCTGGACCTCGTGGCCGACAGATGCCAGTATTTCGAATGCCACGGAACGGGAACGCAGGCCGGCAACCCCGTAGAGGCTCAAGCGATCGCCAACACGTTTTTTCCCGACTCTCAAGAGCGTGGCAAGGAAAAGCTGTATGCCGGCTCCATCAGGACTGTCATCGGCCATCTCGAGGGGTGTGCGGGCCTGGCAGGTGTCCTGAAAGCATCCTTGGCCGTCCAGAAGCGGACCGTCCCTGCCAACATGCATTTCACGACGCTCAATCCCAAGGTCGAGCCCTTTTACCAGAACCTTGAGATCTTTCGAACCTCGATTGACTGGCCGGAGATTTCCAGTGGACCTCGACGTGTCAGTGTCAACAGCTTCGGGTTCGGTGGGACCAATGCCCACGCCATCGTGGAAAGCTACGACGGCGAGAAGCAAGAACTCACCCGAGATCCTACTTCAGATTTCAAATCAGCACTAGGATCATCAGGGGGGGGGGGGGGGGGGGGGGGGGGGGGGGGGGGGGGGGGGGGGGGGGGGGGGGGGGGGGGGGGGGGGGGGGGG
>JAJMYO010000404.1:0-14351 GCA_023087385.1 Diplodia sapinea | reverse complement strand
TAAGATTCCCGTACGGGATTCTTAACCGTACGGCTCTACTACCTATAAGGCTCGTTAGCCCCTACGGTACTTTCTCCTATATAGGCTTTCCGCCCTTAGGGTTATAAAGCCCTTATACCCTAGGGTCCGTAATAGAGGTATATAAATAAATATAATAATAGAAATAATATAGGTGTATAAAAGTAGTTATTAGTACTTATCTTAGTATTATAGCTAGTAACCTTTAACTTAATAAAGGTATAGAGCTTAATAAGTTATTTGATTTAATCGTAATACGTAAAAGTAAAGAGTGTGAAATCGTTCTTATTCTAAAATAAGAGTGCTACCTACTATATATGCTTGTGCCTACGCCTTAGCATAGCCGTTCTACCCCACTACAGCGCGTTTCTCTTTACTCGTCATCGGAGCTATCTAACCATGGATAGCCATCTAATAGATCATCACCCCAGTCTCTTCGGATCTCTAACTCCGCGCCCGCCGCTTCGCACACTGAAGCCAGCCTTTCCCGCTCCCCCTGGTCCCACCCCCCTTGTGGCCCTTCCAAGATGAGGGTGATCTGCCGTAGCTTTGGTCTACACGTCTCTCTCACTCGAAGAAGGTCCTCTAGAGCCCTTAGGCATGCTGGAGCCTTCCATTTCCAATGCAGCAGCTGGCAGCCATCGTCTCTAATACGTAGCTTGCGGAGGTTTGCAGGAAGAACCTCGGATAAACAAGGCTCACGCGCTGGATCCCATCCAAGAAGCGCAATCAAAGATATCTCAAGCTCTTCGAGAACAGAAAAACTGCGAAGAGCGTTTCCGAGCGGACGATGTAGCCAGAGCCGTCCGAGGTCCATGTAATCTGGATTGTCGTCGCCATAAGGGGAGTAAGAGACTTTGAGCCGCTTTAGAGATGCTTGGATACGTGAAAACCCTGCCATGAGAGTCGGTCCGTCGAAACCAGGGTGGTGTTCCAGCCATGAAGATGGGCGCCAAAGATCAATCCCGAGGTCTTCAAGGCTTGGTGTAGTAGATAGGATTGACGCGACAGTGGCCTCTTTGACATGGCTGTTATGGATATGGAGGCTCCTCAGCGTAGAAGAATGTCGTAGGTAGGCCGTGCGATGGAATGGAGGTCTCTCGTCAATTTTGATGGCTGAGTATTCTAAATTCGGAGCATAAAGGAGCGGCAGTGATTGGTCTGCGTCAACAACGGCATCGAAGCAATCCGCGGCTGAGTCTATATCTGTGGAAAGGAAGATCTGCCGGAGCTTCTCGAATTTGAAGGTTCTCACCGAAGCCGAATCCAATGATGCGCGCTGAAGAATCACCCCGGTTGGGTTGGGATAGTTGCCGTACTGTCGTTGGAAGTCTATCCCGAGGGCCAGAGTTTTGAGGTTTGGCAGCTGTGAAAGGAGCAGAGAAACTGCTACATCGATGTATCCGTCTTTGAACTCGTCTACCAGACGACGAGGAAAAGGTAATGGCGCCAGATATACGAACTCAGCTACCTTCGCAACGTCTGCGGAGCTAACTTGGGCTCGTAGCTGAGGGCGTTCGTTACTGCCAGGTCTGTCAACTGTGTTGAAGGATACATGTTCAATCAACCCAGCCAACGATTTGTTTTGAGTGATGCTCCTAAGAAGAGCATGGATAGAGGGGTGTAGCATGCGCTGTTCTTTCGACCATGTCCACCGAACTGAACGATACAAGTGCGTTGTAAAAACCGAATTCAGCACCTTAGAAGTGAGAGCTAAGGTATGTAAATCTTGGGGGTTAAGATAAACGACAATCAAATCTAGAATCTCTGTTGGAAGACTGATTGGTGGAAACATTTCCGTGGATTTGCCGAATAAAACTCTTGCCGAAGATGTGGACGGGCTGGTAGAAGAGTGCAAAGAATGAAATAAAGGCTCATGCTCGAACACTACTTTTGTTTGGGGGCCCTGATTATATATGAACCGTAGCAAGAACATTTGCCGATGGAGCAACGTGTCGTTCTTGGCAAATTAGGCTACCAGCATTCCGTCACTGTCAAAGATCTACAAGGACTATACGTCATCCGCACTACGCTAACACTATTTTAACGTTTCATTCCGAGTTGGGAATAGCACCTGGGTCCGGACCAATCTATTTTTTTCTAGGTAATGGAAATGCGAGGGCAAAATCTATATGGAGGGGATGGAAATACAAGAGATAAACGAGTGGCTACTAGTGAAGACCAGTATAAAAGGGGGTTTGTGCAAGGATTTGAGCAAAAGCAGTAAAGATAGGGAAGAATGGCAATCCATCCTTCATTTACCATTTCTGAGCCTGAAAGATGGCTTCAGTTAAACGGGTTCAGGGCCGCTGTCCCCGAGATAGCCTTCGGGTTGTGCGGGGTGAAAGCCCCGCCGGATGAGCTGGAGCTTGACGCATTCTTGATCGCCTTGACTCTTTCCTTCCGGGTAACAAGATCACAGCCCCATTTGTCGCCCGTAGCTCCACAAGGATCGAAGATCTTGACGTCGTTGAGGCTGAATTCGGTGTTCCTCTTCAAAGGCTTCTCGACGTAGACCGCAACCACCCTAGCATTCTGGTCGGCGAGCTTTGCAGTGTTTCCGTGGTCCTTGTACCAAAGATACATCGCAATGCACTCCGCCTATCAAGAGATCTAAGTCAGTAACCATAAATAATTTCTTGTGCTAGAGCGTGAGTTCTTACACAATTGCCCTGGTTCTTATGGCTAATGTCTCCCTTTTCCTTCGCGCAAGTCTGGAGGCAATCTTTCATACTGAAACATCTTAGTTTTTCTGCCTCATAGACTTCACTGATCGACTTACGGGTTCTTGGAATCGGCATTTTGGATGATAAAGCTCCCTTTTTCTCCCCGGAAGGCCGAGGATAGATAGATCTCGTTGCCGACTGCGAGTGCACCCATGGTCGTAGGCCGGTTGTAATCCCAGAATCTGGCGCCCTTCTGCTTACAGATGTCGATCATCTCTGCATAGCCAGTTCGGGCGAGGTCAGAAACTTGGCCATCTGAGAGTTTTTCAGTTCCACCTTTGATCGTCAACTTGGATGTGAAAACGGCGCGCTTGTTTCCATTCTCGAAAAGAGTGACTTGTAGCGGTCCTGCCGCAAGGACAGCAACCAGAAGGTTGAGGAATAGAAATAGCGATGAGGAGATGCGAGTCCACATGATGTTTGACAATGGATGTTAAGCACGAACGGGCGTAAAGAGCAAGGCAGTTTGCGTGTTTTCTGTTGTATCATGTCGAGGAAGGGCTCTTTTTATACCATCAACGATGGTATAGTTACGGCATAGTTTGGTGCTAGGCATTTAGTCAGGCGTGCAGCTAAGAAATATACCAAGAGCGCTCTCTACCGGTGTAGAATCGCTTCAACCCTGTCTAAACCTTAAGCCTCGTATAGAAAGCATCAACTCCACCGCATTATTTATGCCAGTGTAAGTGTTTTAAGCTTTAAGTCTGCCGTCTCGACGGAGAAACTCCCGTTGAGATTCTCCGAGGAATTCCAACGGCGAAACCTTTAGTACTTAGAAGGGATATTCGGTATAACTATAACCGTTGAATACTCCGCTAACGCCATTCCCCGCTATTACTACAGATTACGGATACTACAGAAGGTAGGTTTCTGAAACAGCTAAGGTTTGATGTACCTAAAACAAGTTAAAGCTCTACAAGCGGAGACTGCCGTCTTAGTGTTTCAACCGTTGACTCAGTTTGTCATACTGGCTGGAGCTGCAAGAAACACCTGCACTACAGCCCGTAAGTGGGTGGAGAGGCTGGAGATTAGAAGCAGGGATAGATAATTAGAGGGCTGATGGGCTCCGGTTTAATGCCGTGTGGCTTGCGTTACATAAGTTGACTTTGTAGTGTCAAAGGTTTTCGCCGAACGAGTCAATGACTTCCGAGAATTGCCGGGTTTCAACAATCATACAAGCCCACCACGAAGCTAGATTCTATAAGATCTAAGGCCAAAATCTCAAAGTAAGTCTGTAGAAAAAATTTCCATCTTTGAATACCGCTACTTTCGAATTATACTAGACGCCAACCGGATCAAATTCTTTTTATTTTATCCCACAATGGCCACCGTCGACAAAGGTCCTCACACGATCAGAGTAACGGCCACTCTTGCTATTACTTCGATTATCATCATCTTCTTGCGGCTCTGTGTCCGTTTACAAGCCAAGAATGCTGCGGGTTGGGATGACTTTTTCATATTTATATCTGGAGTGCGTTGAAAGCTTATATCTTATAGGAGAGACTTCACTGACTTTCTTTAGATAGCCATTTCCATTTCAACCGTGATGGTCTCACAGCGTAAGCGCTGTTCCTTTTTTTTTTTTGTTTCTCTTTCGCCCCGGATAATGTGTATGCTGATTTTAGCAGAGGTGAAGTGGGGTTTTGGGAAGCATATGCGCGAGCTCAGCGAGAGCATGCAGTCACACATGTTCTTTGTAAGTATCGATTGCCGTTACATCACCTCTATGGAAGGTGGCTAATTCTCAATAGTATTACTGGCTGGACGTTATCTTTTATCAGGCCAGCATTGGCTTCACGAGGATCTCCATCATCTTCCAGTACCTCCGTATTTTTGCGGTAACCAAAGCCACGCGCATCACTCTCATCTGCATGCTCATCTGCGTTGCTCTATATACGTTGCAGGCAGTCATCGTTACCATATTTAGCTGTACCCCGGTTTCGGATTTTTGGAACGATGAAAATCCCGGCCCATGTATAGACATCAAAGCCTTCTGGGTTTTCCACGCTCTCTTCACCGTTTTGATCGATATACCCATCATATACCTGCCGATATCCGTAACACGGTGTCTGAATATTCCGCGGAAGCAGAAAATTATCCTGATGGCCCTGTTGTCCCTGGTTGCAATGTACGTCTCTTTACTTTTATTGCAAGCACGTAAAGGAAACTAACATCAAGCGGTGGCACGATTACATCAGTAATCCGGCTTTTCTACATCTACACACTAACTTACAAGACTGATACCTGGTGGGAGAACGTTGATGTTACCATCTGGTCCTCCGTCGAGATCAACGCGGCTGTAATCTGCGCCTCGCTACCGACTTTCAAATCTCTTATTGGCCGCATGTTTCCGAGACTCCTTTTCAACGGGCATAACTCGAACAAAAATGATCCGGGTCGCGAACAACGGATAGATCACTAGTAGTACGGTCTTATAATCCCTCTCGAAGAAGCACCACGAGCTGACGAAATTCATGGCAAGGACTCCCGCGGCATGTGCGCGGCAAAATATCGGTATAGGAGAGGCTGTGGGCAGCATACTAAACAGCAAAGGTCGGGAGAAAAAAAATCAAATAACAGTTTTATTAAACAATGTGTCAGAGCCGATAGCGGGGGACGCGGCGAAGGGCCGCCCTACTATGCCGCTCGCCCTCGGCGAAAACGTCGCCCGGCGGAGTGTCCCGGTAGGGTATGTCGCCGCTAGCGCCGCGTGCTTCGTCTTCTGGCGCACCGGCGCGGTCGGCTGGGTGGCGGTGTTGGGCGTGGGGAGTGTGGTTGCGGCGAGGGCGGTGGGTCTAAGGGGCGTGAGGTGAGATGAGGGGACGTGGAGGGGGTGGGTGTTTTGTACTGCTTGCCCGTGTGGAGGAGGTGGGAGATAACCGGTGGTGTTGGTGCGGTGTTGTGAATGCGCCCCGAGAGGTATGGTGGGGAAGGGATAGGTGTAGGTGGTGGAATTTGGGGCGCAACTAGGACGGGGACGGCCTAGAGGGTGGGGAGTGGAATAAGAAGGATAGTAGGGGATAGATATAAAAGAAGTAGACGATCGCGCAGCTAAGTTAATTATTTATCGTCGTTAATTATAGAGAGACTTCTCTTAAATAGTATAATTTATAGGATTTCTTTTATTTTATTTTATAGAGAAATCTAATCGTTAGCGTCTAAATATATTTCTAGTTATATTTATAGTTTAAAGAATTAAATATACGGCTATTAATAAACTTTATAGTAGATAATTATTACGAACTCTAAAATATAAAAACTTTATAATCTTAAAAGCTAAAAGCTTATATAAAAGAAAGCTTATATAAAAGAAAGCTTATATAAAAGAAAGCTTATATAAAAGAAAGTTTTATAAAAGCTAATAAGTCTTATAAATAATAAAGTTATATAATTAAAAATCTTATAAAGAAGAAATAGACGTAGAGAAACTTATAAATATACTTCTTTAGCTAAGTATTTAATTCTTCGTAGTTAACTTAAAGTTCTAGTTTAAATTTTATTAATTTAAAGATAATTAACTTACTATATATTATATAATTATATAATACTTTTTTATTTAATTATTATTATCTTTTTTTTTATCTCTTTAAGATAAATCTTTTAATTTATTTTATTTACTAAATAACTTCGAAGCTTAGTAGAAAAAGTTTATTATTATATAAAATTAAAATCTTTTACTTAATTAATTTAATATAGTTTTTTATTATTATTTTTAAAAATTATTTTTAAATATCGTCTTAAATAAATAAAGAGCTAAGAAATACTAAATACTAGCTAGACTATAATAGCTAAGATAATTAAATTAAAAAAAAACTAAGCTAAAGATAAAAAAATTTATTTTAAGTAGAATTCTTTCTATAATAAAAATAAAATAGTAAAACGATTAGGAATTAAATCTAAAATCTTTTTAAAAGAAATCTAATAGAAAAAAAAGTTAATAAGATCTTCTTATAATCTACTATCTCTATTACTAGACTATTCGCCTTTTATTTAGTCGTTAGTATATAGCTAAATAAAAAGTTAGTCTTTAATAAGTCTTTAAGACGAAACTTTATTATTATATCTAGTACTAGTAAGAGTTAAACTCTTATTAATTATTAGTTTTTCTTATCTTACGTATTTATCTATAGTTAACCCTAAGTAATAACCCTAAGCGGGTGCGGCTAAGTGTAACGGCGGGCCTCTACCTCTAAGGATCTAAACACTAAAGAGGGTAGAAACCTATCGAGGGGTTTTCCTTAAGTAGGTATAAGAAGGGGATAGGAACGTAGTAAGTATAACGCGACTAAGTACTACGTGTACGAAGGCCTTATTACTAATAGAGTCTAAATTCTATTATTAAAGTTAACTACGAAGGTTAAAGTTATCTAAGGAGTATAGTTTATATATATATAGGAAAGTTAGTAATTTAGTAGATTAATCTATTTAATCTATAGCCCTTTATTAGGAGGGTCCTACGGATTATATAGATTATAGCGGGGTTAATCTCTTTAATCTATTCGTTAATGCCTAGGGCTCGCGGGATTATATAGATTAATCCCTTAGCGTTACGTAAGGCACGTAACTTACGTAGGTCCTTTTCACGCCGTACGGGTGCTCCCTACTTCTTCCCTTATTCCGACATTTCCTAACCCTATAGAGGCTATACCGTAACATCGGTCCGGTAAGAGTTTCCGTTTTTAGTGTTCGCGTTACTATATATAGGGACCTAGACTCTAGCCCCTAGGTTAGTCCTAGCGCCGTAGGGCCGTCTAGTTTTTTAGTATAGGGTATCCGTATACTTCGCTATATATATAGTCTTCCTATTCGCTAACGAATATATATACTTCCTTCTAAGCGGTCTACTAGTCGTTACGGATCTTTCTACGCTAGTAAATCCTATTATTACGTACTTAGTAACGGAATATTAGCTTTCGTAGTTTTTCCTTAGGAACCTAGTATAACGTACGATTTTCGATAATCGCCGTTCCGTAATAGCTTATAATTTAGGCTATTTCCCGAAGTTAATCGTAGTCCGCTTATTCTCGAGCGGTTATACCTTAATAGTAATAGGCGATAAGCGTAGTTTCCGTTATAACTAATAATTCGTAAACTTCCTTAGTTAGCTCGATTCGTGTTTCCTATAGATTATTTCTTTTCTAGCCCTATATAACCGTAAGAGCTAGATTCTATTAATACGGGACCTATAGGATTCGTTCGGGGTCTTCGCGATCGTTACGTAGATAGGTAGTAATACTATATCGTTAAGCGAGTAAGAAGGTCTCTTTAAGGGTCTTTAGGCGTTCTTAAGTATTATCTTCTTTAGTACTATCGTTAGTACTCTCGTAGAGTTCTCCTATCTCGCTATTAACGATTTCCTCGTCTAGGGGAAACGTATCGATATTAACCCTTACGAGTTCGTACGCGAGGCGTTCTTCCTCGTCGCGTTACTACTTAGCTTTAATAAGTTCTTCGCTTTAGGTTATAATAGCTATTAACCTTAGTTCCGATAGGTACTACCCGTTAATTACCTTATCGTCTCGATAGGTATTATAGTTATCGTTAAAATAGGTCGTCTAGTAAAGACGGTCGTAGCTCTCTTATCGGGTTATAACGGAAGCTTCCCGTTATACGCTAGAGGTTTACTTCCCTTTACCCTTATTACGCGGGTTCTACGGGCACTTAGGCGAGAAGTATTTATTACTACCGTAGGTAATATAAAGCCGATCGTGGTAGCGTTGCTTCTATTCGTCCGTCTAGTTCGGGTTAGGTCCCTTTAGTTTCTTTCCGTTCTTATCGTTACCCTTCTTATCTTCCTTACGATTAGCGGCGTTAAGTACTATAGCGTCTCCGCCTTTAAGGGTCGTCCTTTCCCGGCGAGGCTTCGCGGTATTAGGTTAACGGGAGCTTATCTTATATTCGTATAGTCGGCTATCTATCTAGGATATAATATCGACTATTTTCTAGAACGTCGAGGGGTATAGACGAGAAAGTATAAGCCTCTTAACTTCCTCTTTTAGTCCTTTATAGAAAAGATCCCTAAAGGTCTCGTCGGACTATTATAGGTAGGACGCGTACTAGTAGAACTTAGTAGTATACGTAGCTACCGATCCTAGTTATTTAAACGTTATAATCTTATAGGAGGCTTTACGTGCCTTATCCCGATCCGTAAAGGTAGTTCTAAGATTAGCTACGAATCCTTAGTATATATCGAAGATCTCCTTAGTTTTAGGGCGGCGCGCCTCGGGCGTAACTTCGTTAGCTAGCTAATCTCGTAGGTATAGCTCTATCTAGACTTCTACGGTTCCTTAGAGGTATATAGAGGCGAAGAGAACCGCTTCGGCGTCGTTATCGAATTATACTTAGTTAAACTAGAGGTACCGTTACATCTAGAGTAGGAAGGACTAAAGCTTCTTCCTATCTCCGTCGAACTTCTCCGGAGGGGCTACCTTAACCTTAGTAGTAATTCTCCTAGTTTAATGCTTAATAAGTCGGGCGTTCTACTTCTTTAGTTCTTCGATAAGCTATAAGAGTTCGGCTCGGGTAGGCTCCGTTTACTATATAGGCTAAGTAAGCCCTAGGACGTTCGGTACCTATCCCTCGGCCGGGTCGAGCTCTATCTACGATGGCTCCGGCATTACGACTTCCTAAACTCGTTAGGTAGGGAATACGTTACCCGGTTATCCTCTTCTTATAAGGATAGTAGTTAAAGTATAACGGCGGGCCTCTACCTCTAAGGATCTAAATACTAAAGAGGGTAGAAACCTATCGAGGGGTTTTCCTTAAGTAGGTATAAGAAGGGGATAGGAACGTAGTAAGTAAGACGCGACTAAGCACTACGTATACGAAGGCCTTATTACTAATAGAGTCTAAATTCTATTATTAAAGTTAACTACGAAGGTTAAAGTTATCTAAGGAGTATAGTTTATATATACGTAGGAAAGTTAGTAATTTAGTAGATTAATCTATTTAATCTATAGCCCTTTATTAGGAGGGTCCTACGGATTATATAGATTATAGCGGGGTTAATCTCTTTAATCTATTCGTTAATGCCTAGGGCTCGCGGGATTATATAGATTAATCCCTTAGCGTCACGTAAGGTACGTAACTTATATAGGTCCTTTTACGCCGTGCGGGTGCTCCCTACTTCTTCCCTTATTCCGACATTTCCTAACCCTATAGAGGCTATACCGTAATAACCGGCCGGCTATAACGGTAGGCTCCTTCTACTAAGCTTCGGAGTCGCTTAATAGGTCGAGTAAACCGAAGGGTTTACTTTAGGAGATAAGAGAGGGACGATAATAATTAGGGAAGGAAGTATTACGTAATTATACGATATACGATAAGCCGGTTACCTCTAAATTAATAAGGTTAAATTAGAACTTTAAGTTAACTACGAAGGGTTAAGATACTAGCTAAGAGAGTATATCTATATACTATAGGAAAGCTAGTTATAATCTAGATCGAATTAGTTAGATTAGGGTAACTAGATTAATTATACTAGATTAGAGGTATTAGATTACCGTAATCTATTTTATAGAGAAGCACGTAACCTCGGCGCTTCGGGCTACTTCCGTAATTCTAACTTTCGACCTATAGGTCGGTCGAGACGTCTACCTTACTTACGTTTATTTCTTCGTACTTATTTCCTACTTTCTAGAATCCGCTTCTACTACGGGACGCTAATCTAACTAGACCCTTAAGTCCCTACGGTCCTATTTCCCCTATAGGCTTAGCTACTACCTAAGGCTATACCCGTACGCGCTAGATTCCCTTATCCTTAAAATTCCCGTACGGGATTCTTAACTATACGGCTCTACTACCTATAAGGCTCGTTAGCCCCTACGGTACTTTCTCCTATACGGGCTTTCCGCCCTTAGGGTTATAAAGCCCTTATACCCTAGGGTCCGTAATACTACCCCCTACCTTAAGGATCTTCGACCTAAAGATTTACTATTTACGTATTTCTTCCGTCGTTCTAGTAGTTTCTTCCTTTCCTTCTTTTCTTTCGTAAGTTCTTCTTTTATTATACCTCCTAAGCGTTCCCGTAACGAGTCTTCTTATCGTACGGAGTTATCTACTACTACTAATCTTACTCCTATTACTCGTGCTTATTTTAACTATAAAGCTAACGGTTAGGTTTATCGTATAGGCCCCCGTTCTTCTCGTTATAGAGAGTACGTTACGCGGGGCTCTAGTATATATAATACTTAGCGTTTTTCTATAGCGGCTAGTAAGTATCCTTCTTTTCTTATACTTTCTTCGCTAATTAACTAGTAAATCGCCTTCGTTACTAATAAGAACGGATCCGCGCTAAGGAGGAGACGGAATATAATACTCTATAGTCTTCTTTAGAAGAGCTAAAAAGGCTTTAGTAATAAGCCGAGAAACGTACTTAGCTAGCTTCGGCTAAGTTATCTCGTTTACGTAAGTAGCGTTAACTACTTAAGGAACGAGGGTTTACCGTTCTTAATTATACCTCTATTACGGAGGATATTACCGCTTTAGAGGAGGAGGACCGAAAGGCCTTAGAGTACTTAGTTACGGGGGATCCTATTAACCCTAAAAATACTAAGGAGGAGCGATCGCCGAAGCGTTTACGTAGCGAGTCCTTAGCTAATACTAGTATAGGTCCTACCGGTTCTCTAGGTCCTACTACGCCTCTAGAGTCGTCTAAGCTAGTTAATTAGGCGCGGCTAACTCCGTTCTTTAATTACGGGTCCTTCGAGTTTAAGGAGCCGGTAGCTTTAGGCGGTCTAGATTTTAGCGATAGAAGTTCGTAATAAGGTCTTTACATCCCTTATAGTTCTCTAGTAGTTCCTAAGTATAGTCCTAATTTCCTTCCTATTAGAGGAGATATTTAAACTAACTATTAATATAGCCGCTATCGAGGACCTTTTTTACGATCTAATCTTTATTTTCGTCGGCGTCTAGGTTTTCTAGTATTATTTCTTCCGTATATTAGATAGCCGTAGCGTTTTCTAGCGCTAGTTTAAGGAGGGCGATATAGAAGACTAGGTATATCCGTATAGTATCTAGTAATTTAAGGCGGAAATTAACCTTTCCTATCTTTTCTTCGATTTCGAATAGCCTAATCTTCTTAAAGTCTAGTTTATTATTAGGGCGTCTAGTTCTAATATTTTTTCTAAGGAGGTAAACTTTATCCCCCTTTTTTAGCTTCGGTACCTCCTAGTACCGTCTATTATAGTAGCGGGATATTAGAAATCCGTTATACTCGATATCGAGGCTAAGCTATTTATAGAGTACTTTTAGCTAGTCTACTTTAAGGATTCCTTTCTAGGTAAGGGATTCGCTTAATATCGGTTCTTAGTAAGCTATTAGCTTATATCCGTAGTTAGCGAAGAATAGTAATTCTTATATCGCTAACGCTTTAGAGCTATTATACGCGAATTAGGTAAGGGGTAATAGTTTAATCTAATTATCCTAAGCGTAGTTAAGGTAATAGCGGAGGTATTATTCGAGCGTCTAGTTAGTACGTTCTATCTAACCGTCCGTTTATAGATATACTATAGTAGATAACTTATATTTAGAACTAAGCTATCGGGTAAGAGTTTACTAGAATTAGGATGTAAATAGCCGATCTCTATCTAACACGAGCTCTTCTAGTAACCCGTAGTTACCGAGGATCGTTCTAAGGAATATATAGGCGAGTTCTTCCGCGTTAGCCGTTTTAAGGTATAGTAGGTAATACGCGTATTTAGTAAGCCTATCGATAATAACTAGAATCGAGTCGTATAATACGCTAGTTAAGGGTTCTTTTAACTAGGGTAGATCTATAATAAAGTCTAGCGAGATAGATTACTAGGGTCTTTTTAGGGCTAGTAGTAGCTAAAGTAAGCCGTAGGGTACGTGTCTTAAGGCCTTACTTTAGATATAGAGGTCGTACTATAAAACTACCCTTTAGACGGTTCTTCTTAGGCCTAGGAAGTAGTAGTTTCTAGTAACCCTCTCGATCGTCTTATCTATTCCTTAGTAACCGTATACTAGTACTTCGTAGATATCTTTAATAATTTCCTCCCGAAGCTTAACCGGGACGTAGATTAATCCTAAATATAGGATAGTGCCTTCTACGTCTTTAGTTAAGCGAGGGTTATCGTTTACGTTTCCGAGTTCCTAGGCTATTACGTTATATTCGTAGGCCTCTCGGATTTTCTTCGTCTAGGCGTTACCTTCTAAGCGATACGCTAGGGCTAGTAGCCTAACTAGGGTAAGCGAGGTATTAGGTACTTTCTTAAGCTATAATTAGGCTATCCTAAAAATAGGTACGTACGTTCTAGCGGGTATAAGGCTTCTATCTTCCTACTAATTTAAAACCGCTAGTTATAAACTAGGTTTCCCTTCTACGTAGTTAGCTCTTCTACTTAGCGCGTCTACGCGAGCGTTCTTAGATCCCTTTCTATAGGTAATCTTTATATTATAGGATGCTAATTCTTTAGCCTACCTAACTTACCTTCGAGTTAGTTCCTTTATAGTAGTAAAGTACGTAAGGTTCTTATAATCGTAGTAAATAGTTACTTAGTATTTAGCTCCTTCGAGGTAGTATCTCTATTCTTTAAAAGCCGTAACGATAGCTAGTAGCTCTTTATCGTAGACGTTATAGTTAAGCTCTAGGGGTATTATTTTCCGAGAATAGTACGCGATCGGGTAGAGTCGGCCTTACTCGTCTAGTTAGCTAATATAAGCGCCGATAGCGTAGTCTAATACGTCCGTCTCTATAATAACGGGTAGCTCTAGGTTATAAATACCTAGGATAGGCGCCTTATAGAATATCCGTTTAAGAGACTCGAATACCTTCTACTACGCTTCTCCCTACTAAAATCCGTACTCTTTACGCGTAAGTCGGGTAAGAGGCTCCGTAACTTTTATATAGTTTAGGATAAACTTACGATAGAAGTTAGTAAAACCTAAGAAGGATTATACCTCCTTAATAGTTCGTAGTTCGGGCTATTCCCTAATTACGTCTAGTTTTTTCTCGTCTATACTAATATATCTAGGTATAATTATAAACCCTAAATATTCCGTTTCCTAGGTATACTATTTATACTTTTCGGGTACTACTTAGAGATCCTTATCCTATAGTACTTATAGGACTTTCTTTACGTACTCGGTATATTCGTCGAGAGTATCTAAGTAGATTAGGATATCGTCTAGGTAAGTCGTATAGAATACGTCTAAGTACGGACGTTATAGTAGGATAGAACGGCTATACTAAGGCGTAGGTATAAGTATATATAGTAGGTAGTACTCTCATTTTAAAGAAGAGAGAAGTATATATACTCTTTACTTTTACGTATTACGATTAAATTAAATAACCTATTAAGCTCTACACCCTTACCGAATTAAGTGTTACTAGTTATAACACTAAGATAAGTACTAATTACTACTTTTATACACCTATATTATTCCTATTATTATGTTTATTTATATGCCCCTTCATGCTCGTTACTCTACTCTCTACCCTTTAGCCGCCTAGCTTTTACCCCGCGTAACGACGCCCTATACGTTACTATATTAGAGCCTAACGCGGGGGGCTAAATAGCGAGTTATTTATAACCCTTAGATAGCCGTAAGAGGTACTCTAGGAGAGAGTAAGAGCTTAGGATATAA
>JAJMYO010000403.1:0-14463 GCA_023087385.1 Diplodia sapinea | reverse complement strand
TTTTCCCCGCCTTAAAAACACCACCGAACCCCCCCCCCCCCCCCCCCCCCCCCCATAATAAAAAACAAACCAGAGACCAAATCCAAATACACAGTAAAGGAGGAATAATCCGCTGCTTCCGGCAGTGCTGATGATAATGGTGATTGGGGTCGTCCTTGTCTCATGAAACCAAAGTTGTAAAAAGGCATTCGTGCATGCGAAAGAATTTAGCCATCCGTATCGAATCTCCAAAAGAACCCAATTGATTGTCGAAGTGCGCCGTGACTACCGCTTTCTTGCTTTAATCCAAATCTTCCGGTCTCTTGACAGGGCTCTGCCGTGGCGGCATGTCGTTCACCAAGAGCCGATCCCGGTCCGAGACGGGTTGGATGCTCAGGCTATTCCGGATCAGGTTGCTAGTGCTGGGACGTCCAATCCGCTCCTCCTCTGTAGGCTCTGAGTTCAACACAGGCTGGTATTCCTCCTTCTGCAGATGTGCCTCCATCCTTGCCTCCTCCCGCATCCTCTTGAACTTCATCCAGTTATATGCTGCGATACTGCCGATCGTGACAACTAAACCTGACAGGTTGATGGTGGTGAGCCTGTCATCGAAGACGATGGATGCCGCAGTAATGGTGACGATTTCCTTGAAAATGCCACACACGCTGAGGGTGACAACACTGGTACGCTTCAGCAGAGCGAATTCAGAAGCCGTCATGAGGAAAGCAAGCGTTCCCGGGAAGATCAAAATCAAGCAGCTCAGCCCAGTGCCCTTGACGTCCCGGAGTTTGTTAAACCCGTCCAGAAGCTCGAGGAATCCTTCGACGGGGATTGCGATTACAAGAAGGCTGATGAACATGACAGGGGCAAGGAAAAAGATGGAAGAGAAAGGATTGGATGTTGCGGGGTTCCGAAGGAGCAGGATCTGAGTCAGCGACCATCGGAATCCGGACGAAAGGGCGGACGACATGATGAGGATGAAGCCGAGGGCATTAAAGGCAGTCTCGCCAGCGACCATCATTACCACTCCAATCGTCATTGTGAGAATGATGCCTCCCAGCTTCCACGAGGGTTTTTCCAACCGGAAGAGGAAGGCAAAAATGAGCACAAAGCCAAGTACCGACGACTTGCACATTGCTAAATCGGGATTGGTCAGCATGAGCTCAAGTTTTAGAGTGGGCCGGGATCAATCTTACTGAAAAACGTGAGTGAGATGAACTTGAGACTCATGTTGCCCAGGCCAATGTCCAGGCCCGTGGCCGCGCCGCACGGCCCGATCCTGCTCAGATAAAACCACTTGGTCATAAGCGGCTTATTCGGATCCACGTTATCCTGCCGCTGCGGCGGCGAACGGCCCGCCGGTCCATCGTCTGAGTTGAGCGAATCGTGGCGCGGGCGGAGCTGTGGGAGAAAATAGAGGACGAGGGAAGCGAGGGTGAACTGCACGATCATATGCAGACAAGTTGTAAAGAGTGGAAAGGGGAAGTTGAGATTTTGGTTTTTGTCGTCGCTTTTTGCGAACATCCACTTGTTGTACTGAACACGGCGTTGTCAGAGCCTGTCGGCCTCGAGGCAGAGCTAGGGCCGGGCAAAAGGGGACTTACGATGGAGATAGATATGGAGAAAAAGTACCTGCACGCGACCAGTCAGTACAGGTCCCAGAAATTAAAAAAAACGTTGGAAGCCGTACCAGAGTCCGATCAGACAGACGTTGATGAGCGATGACTTGAATAGGGCGGCGCTCGCGACCTTCTCCTCCTCATCGCTGATAGTGACGTCGACGGCCACGCGATTGTCGAGCATAGTGTTGCGGCGCTTGTGCTTCCTGCGCTTCCGACGGTCTTTGCCGGTGAGGGCAGCCTCCTCGTCTGTGATATCATCGTCGTCGGTGTCCTCGTAGCCAGAAGGGCTGCTAGAGTCGCGCTCGGGGTCGAACTCATGCTTGTCCTCGGCGGCCTCAGGGATGTGCTCGGACACGGCTCGCCGGTGGCCGCGCTGCGAGCGCAGCGAGTTGGAGCGGCCGATGCCCAGGGCTTGAGTGCCTATGAGCGAGGTGCTCCGGCGGCGGGAGTGGTTCGACGACGAACCCTCCATGGTGAAGGCGCCGGAGCGGTGCGGAGAGTGTAGCGGGGGGTCGTGGTGGAGGAGCTGCTGGGGGCTGTCGGACAGGGGCGGCGGATCTTGCGGTGAAGCAAAGGTGGCCAGCGGGATGGCGGTTGCGGTGGCCGAGGACGGCGAAGAAAGCGATGTCTGGGGGACGGGGGAGCCCGCGTGCTTGGGGTTGTGCATAGCGGGAGTCCATGAATGCACAGCAGCAGCAGCAGCGCTCTCAATCCAGCCCGTCATCTGAGCGTCCAGGCGAGACGATCCAGGTCCAGCCTAGCGGCAGGGGTCTCGGCGGCAACGACTTGTACCTCGTTGCCGCCTGACACAAGAAATTGCCCGCCCGCATTTGCCTTACGCAGCTGCCGCATCATCATGTTCATATAGGCAGTTGAAGACAAAATCCGCACGGAAGTGTGTGCATTGATAACTTGAATTTACGTCCGAATCTTGTATCCAACTGCCCATCACATGTAGAGATCTTCTATAAGGCAGATGCGGGCGGGCAATTTCTTTTGTCACCCGCTGTGCTGCGACGCGTGACTTTGGCCGATTGAAAATAGTCGCTGCCAGGCCTGGCGCGCCACGCCGCACCAAACGCGCCCGATCTCTTTGATCAGCCGGTGGATCCTCCACACTCAGACCGCAGCCCCAGATGCAGCTGCTGTTCGACGCCTTGCACGGGCGGGTCCCGCGCCCTTCCGGACTCTTGGGCTTCAATTCCCCCAGTCTGCGTTCAGAGCGTGGGCGTGCCGGGCGAAATGCCAAGTCACACGTGCCTGTCATCGGCTTGCACAGCCCAGGGACGCCAAGTTACCTCATAGCCCGTTTGGTGCGCTCGCGATCCGGTTTTGCGGGGAAGCCTGGCCATCCTCCCGCCCTCGCGCCTTGCCCACGCAGTTCCCGCCTTGCTGAACAGGCCAGAACAAGCGCCGTCCTCCCCTTTCCGTCTTGCCGCGGCTGCTCGAAACGGACTGTGGCCGACCCGAGTAGCAGGTGCCTATGCAGCGGCTTTGGTCAAGGTTCCCTGGAGGCAGGGATTGCAGCAGCAACCGCTGCGGTCAGCCAAGAATCGTGGTGAGCAGGTGCCAGTTAGCTGCCGACCATGTGTGTTGCGTTGTGCACTGCGCCTGTGGCCCTGTGCAGCCGTGGCCAAGGCGCTGGCCATGACCACCAATACCCCGGCTGCCATCGCGCCGTCATGGCTCATCATTGAACACGATGCGTTGTGTCACCGTCTGTTGCGTTTCAACATGCAGATGCACGCTGCAGCGAACGCAGTCGGCGTGGAATGGCGGCGTCGGCCACAAGACTAAGCTTCTCACCCGTCACTCAAGGCAAATATCACGTGCAAACGGCTTCCAGTAGAAAGTACCAAGACCTCTAGCTAGCCTTGCCGGCGACATGGTCTTTTTGTTTGCAGCCAGCGTCTTTTTTTTTTTTTTTTCTTTGCCCATCGGCCGCAGAAGGCGTTTGGAAGGGAAGATCGATCGCACCGCACGGCTTGCAGCCGCCTCCTTGCGTCATTGCAGATTGCCGCCGACAACTCTCCTGAGACTCGAGTGACCCTCACGTCAAGACGCCCACGATGAAACACCGCACAAAAAAAAATAAGTTTACGAATCCTCCTCACGAAAATGAAACGGAGTCCAACGGGCAGTCAAACTCCCAGGTTGCAACTTCCCAGGACCGTGCTCCGAAAAGAGGACCCTTCTGCTGATGGCGCAAAGCATCCCGAGAAACAGGAGATCCATTGCGTTTGTGAGAAGACAAAAGGAGTAATGCCCGCCTCGTCCGATAATACCGCATACGTGTTCCTGGCGCTGACGAACCAGCTTCGTGGCGTCAGACCCGCAAACCTGCTTCTCGCCTCCTGCTCCTTACGAGTCTCGCCATGCATAGCCATACGAAAGGGTTGTTCCGGACAGGAGACGCCGTTGCCGGAGCAGGTGCGCTTATCTCCAATTTCCGAGCCCTGCGGTACACGCCACGGCCGCGACCCTGCAGGAGCAATACAGGCCTGGGCGTCAACCACCAAGCGGCAGTCTCACGATCTCAACCCTAACCCACCTCTTTCCCTCATCCATCTCGGTCAATCTGCTTTCCTCATCACAGCCCTGCCTGTCCTCCACCAACCAGATGCACCTGTCCTCTCCTTCCGCTCCCGGTATCACTTGCCACCGGTCACCCCATGCATGTGTCTCACCCCTACCATTCCGCTCGCGCAGCCCAACCCCCACCACTGTGTCGAAGAAGAACTTGGCCCCACCCACTGTCCTACCTCTCCCGACTGTCCCACCCGGTCCACCTTTGCCAAACTGGCCGGCTCGCTCTTCGCCGAGCACGAAGTCGACAAAGCGCACGCCAGGCAGCAGCCGTACGGACTCGTACAACAGCTTGCGGCACTGGACGTAGACGGGGAACAGTAGCGGCCGCAGGTCGCCCTCCCACTGCTTGGGGTGCTGGGATGATGACGCGCTCGTTGTGAAGGTGAGCGAGCGGATGGCTCGGACCTGGGCGGGTGACAGCACCGCGAGCCGCGTTGTCAACGCCGCCGGGCGGCACAGTTTCGTCCGGAATGGCGTGCGTGAGAACGCCAGCAACAGCGTCTCTGCGCGGATTTGATGGCAGGTCAGAAGCAGAGCCAAAGTCGGGTATGTGCCCAACGCTGCAGCACGCGCAGCGTCTTGCTTGCTGTTGCCGACAACGCTGACGGAGCCGTGCTCGTCATCTGCGGGGATCGCGACCATGGCGTCTGCGTTTGAGGGTGAGTAGGAAGCGGACAATGGCGTAGAAGACGGTGATGGGTTTCTGCTTTTCCTTGACTGAGCCCTACTGCTTCTAGTGGACGAGAGCGTCGTGTATCGTGAGTTTGGTGGAGGGAATGTGTATTCCCAAATGAGATTACGAATCTCGGCAGGTAGGCCGAGCAGCGACAGGCGTGACTCGCCGCCCGTTCCTTCGCCGCTCATGGTTATGTGTAGAGTGTAGCTGTGCAACGTTTGATTTCGTCCACAGTGAGTTGCCGGCTGTACGAGATACGATAGGTACGTAGGCCCAAAATGCGGGGTCGGGGAGTTATCGAATGTAGGTGCGCGGGGCCCTGTTATTGCTCCGCGCCGAAAACCTAGTTCTCCTTGGTACCGGGCGAAGGGGGATGGCAGGTCGAGTGGATGCTTCTCGTCCGGAGCTCGTTCTTTGCTGTGGTGACGCACACGACGAAGAAAATGAGCGAGATAAGGATGGGGGTATCTGAAAATAATCTAGACCGAAGATGCAGGATCAACAGAGGATATATTAGGTAGAGAGACTTTCAAAGACGCGGGACGGCGGTGGTGATCAGGAAAAGAGAACGGATGTTGGTTGGAGTTGGTGAGGGGGCGGCAAAAAGCAACATAGACTCTTATCTGGCTTATGAAGTCAGCAAACAAGCATGGCAGACGGCTAAGAAAGAGGGCAGCTGCAACGGCAGGCGGCAGGCGACAGGGGAGTGCTGCGGAGATGCGAATGTAGCGGGTTGCGGAGAAAGTGCGGGGTGATCGCTCGGGTCTGCTGGGATTGCCGTTGGCTGGCGTGGGCGTCAAGAATGCCGAGCGTCTTTAACTTCGCGCGTCAGAATAGCGTCGCTGTTGGACGCAGGTCTGGGATTGCACAACGAGGTCCTAATCCGGCGGGCAGAACAGCGCAGAGATGGAGAAGACAGCCAGCCAGCTTGCTGGGCATGTCTCGTTGGCAGTGTCGTAATGTTGCAGGTCAATCCACTTCCTTTTGTGACTTGGGCCATGCGGGGATTGCTGGGCAGGGCCGAAGTCTGGGGTCAAGCTTGGGTGCGCATCAGGCAAGTGCGGCGGGTGATCCGACGCACCTCCCCACCCGTGTCCTCCGCATGCGAAGGCCTGAGGCTTGACTTCTTATGCCGCATTCTCTATTGGCCAGACCACTGCAGCCGCGCGCGATCGAGGCCCTAGGGGATTTATCAGACACCTCGGCCCCGACACGAGTCCTCTCGGCTGAGCGGTGGCAGGCACGAAGCCCTGGGAAGGCAAGGGCGAACCAGCCCTCGAGCTCGAATAGTACGGCAAGAACCATCTTTCGACCTTCAGTGCTGTGATAAGCTTTCCCTGTTCCTGTTCTAGCTTGATCGGAGGAGCGCCAGATCTTTGTCCCTTACGTTCCGCTTCGCCCTACGCGCATCATTTTGGGCATCAAGCTGCATTGAGCTGGCCAAGCCTCTAGATCGTTGAGACGCTGGGTTCCGCGACAGTCTTGCCTTCCTGGCATGCCGTGTCCATCTACACTTCCGACCTGGCCAGTCGACTCGCGTCCATAAAATTGCTGAGGCGGTGGGAAACGCGTCACGGACAGTATCCTCTACAGCTGAACGTTGCTTTACTACATACATGCAATGTTTTAGATGCCCGTCTCACACGACGCAAGGCTTGTTGATGAAGCTTAAGCGCCTTGTGCCATTGCGCGTCTTCAACGGCCACTGATAGGTCGGACTGCCTTCCGCTTTTGCCCGAGACGTTGCATCCAGATCTGAGCTTCAATGACTGTCAACTAACATGGCATTCAGGTCGCGATGGTTTGTCAACCCACGTCGCACTATCGCCCGAAGGGATTAGGTGTTGTCCAAACTCAAACGTGTACGCTCAATCAATTTTCTCTAACCACCGGGTATCCTAAACCGTCTAAGCACGCCCCCAACTGTAAAACATTTTACCCATCTTGTAAAATTCTCACTTTACAAGTGGCTGCCCTGCGACCTCTCGGCCAAGTGCGCCAACGCCTTGATCTCCTCCTCCACCTTCTCCACCTCGTGGAAGGGATCATACATTCTCTCTCTAATGTACGCCTCCAATGCCGCATCATCCAAGTTGCGGAGAGCAAGCTCACGGTCAACACCGTTGTTTTGCGCAGCGCGGATGACACCGCGAGTGACGACAACGCTGACCTCGCGAATGCGACGAATGTCGGGATAGAGCCAGCCCTGTTCCCGCTCCTCGGGAGTAAGAGACTCCGAAAGGGCAACGGCGGACTCGTAGATCATGTCTTGGGTCACGTTCACGGCCTTGGACAAGATCGCGCCAAGACCAATGCCGGGGAAGACGTACATGTTGTTGCCCTGGCCAGGA
This sequence comes from Diplodia sapinea, assembly GCA_023087385.1. Taxonomy (NCBI): domain Eukaryota; kingdom Fungi; phylum Ascomycota; class Dothideomycetes; order Botryosphaeriales; family Botryosphaeriaceae; genus Diplodia; species Diplodia sapinea. Next base: position 7,246 of record JAJMYO010000403.1, on the reverse strand, counting down.
ACAAGCGTCTTACCGTCAAAGTCCACGCTGGGGAAGGGACTACCGCTGGCAAAGAGGACACGGCCGTTTGTGTATTTGACGGCGTCCTCGAAGTTGCACTCAGACTTGGAAGAAGGGTTGGACAGCGGGAAGATGATGGGGTGCTCATTGAGCTCGGCCATGCGAGTGATGATCTCCTTGGTGAAAGCACCGCCGATAGTCGACAAACCCATGAGAATGGTCGGCTTGACGTACTCAATCAGACGCGAGAGAGAGTGGATTTGCTTGCCCTCGTTGTCATCGCGGGCGAAGTAGACCTTGTGCTCCGCCAGATTGTCGCCGCGGTCGTTGGTAACAAGACCCTAGTCTTGGTCAGTTCGTGTGCAGCTGCAGAGTATTGTGTGTTTACTTACGTTCGAGTCCACAAACCAGAACTTCCTGCGCGCCTCGTCCTCGGTCAAGCCTTCCTTGATGAAAAACTCAACAATCTGCTTGGCGACACCGGTACCGGCGCTGCCGGCTCCGAGGAAAACGGCGCGGTGGTCCCTCACAGGAATGCCAGCGGCCTTGACAGCTCTAATGAAACCACCCACGATGACAGCGCCGGTGCCCTGGACGTCGTCGTTGAACATGGTGTATGTGTCCTTGTAGCGCTCAAGAGCGGGGAAGGGGTTCTTGAAATCCTCGAATTGGATAACGATGCTGTAGATTGTCAGTGTGCAGTCTGTCTCACGGCTTCAAGTCTGTACGTACCCAGGCCACCTCTCGGTAAGAGCAGCCATGAGCTCGTCCAAGAACTCTCGTTCCTCAGCAGAAGAGATCTTTTCCCTCCTGCTGCCCATGTAGAGAGGATCTTCCCTCAGAGCCTTATTGTTGATTCCGAGGTCCAGCGTAAGAGGTAGAGTGGCATCCGGTCTGATACCAGCGCAGGCAGTGTACAACGCAAGCTTGCCAACGGGAATGCCCATGCCGTTCACACCGAGATCACCGAGACCCAATATTCTCGAGCCGTCGGTGAGGACCGTGATCTCGACATTGTGGGGCCAATTCTGCAGGATGCTGTGCAGATTGCCGCGGTCTGCGTATGAGAGGTACATGCCCTCGGGCTGGGTGTAGATTTCGTGCCATCTGAGACAGGCCTCGCCCACGGTGGGAGTGTATATCAAGGGAGTGAGCTCCTGTAAATTTGGTCAGCATCCAGACGTGCAGAACATGTCGTAATCGTTCCCACAAACCTTGACGTTCTCGGACAGGAGGCGGTAGAAGAGGTGGGCGTTGGAAGCGCGGAGATGAGTCAGGTATTGGTACTTGTCAATCGGAGCGTGCTTGGAAGCGAGGAGCCTCAGACCTGCAGCGCGATTAGCTTCGGGAGCTGGGATGAGGTCAGCAGAGCATTTCTTACATCTTTGCGCCTGGATCTCGTAGGTCTCGCGGGCCGGGGGAGTAAGGCCGTAGGTACGGAGGTAGCGGCGGGCCTCCAGAGGGTACGAGGTGTCAAAGTCGCCGCTCCTTTTGCACAAGTCAGCTCGGGTAGGCACAGGAGAGGCGGGAGGAAGCGCACGTTGTGGTGATGTGGCGGGTAGGCGGGTTGTGCTGCGCCTGCTTGATGTTGGCGGAGGGGTAGTCTTGGACAGCAGCCATGGTGGAAGAAGCCATTGCGCGAGAACGGGAGGGAGAAGAAAGAATAGAGGACTTGGGCGCCATTACTCTGGAGGGCAGCAGGCAGCGTTTTAAAAGCGCGGAGGGTACTGGCATTAGGAGGCAACGGAGGGACCAGCAGTCACGCAACTGCCGGTGGGTATGCGAAAGGAAGCGGGCGAAATGGTACGGAAGAGGTTGCCCAAGACAGCGGCTGTCCGACACGGGCCGCCTCGAGCTTGGATGAGGGGAGCCGTCCGTGAGCAGGGCTGGCCGGGCGAAATCGCGTGTGCGAATCAGCAATTTGAGCTGTTGGGCAGGCCGTCTCACAATTGCAGCCCGCATTTCGTGAGCTCCAGCTTCTGGCCAGGGTGCGGGCCGCGGGTCTGGTTGCGCGTGGAAGTAGGGGCCGTCTGCGGGCCCCAAGCGCCGCCTGCGTTTCCGACATGCTCCGACGCCGTCTTTCGCTGCCCGCCGCCGACTCCACTCCTCCACTCCTTGGCAGCGAGACGAAGCGCAAGCAACGGCACGTCGTGACCGAAGTCATCGTGGGGAGGTGGGCTGTGGGCCTCGCAATCGCGCCGGCGCTCTGAAAACTCTTTAGCCGACCGCGCATTGGACGGCCGCTGACTCACTACGCTGCGTCGGGATGAGTCGTCGGAAGCTGAAAGCCAAACCCGCCGCCTCTGACGCCGCAATTTTGGGGCCCGTCATGCTCGGAGCGCGTGAGGGCGGCCGACGTAGCAGCGCCGGCCAGCGCCACAGGCTAATTGACGCGTGTGGAATGCGTTGAGCGAGCGCAAAGGTTCGCGGCACCGCCCCGAGCCCCCAGCGCCGACAGGGGCCGGCCATCAGGCATGAGATGCTCAGCAAGCGCCCAACACGGCACCCCTTCGGAAGATTGCGACTTTTTTTCGCGGACAAAAAAAGAAACAAATAACGCCTGCCGCCGCGACACGGGGCGCTTGCAAAAAACCCCTCTCGCCAGGAGCGTTCCAGGAGCGCTCCCAAAACGGAAAACGAGCACGCACATGCGAGCCAATGGGGCAGGAGCGGGCTGTCGCGGAGGCCTCGATGCAGAAGTCCGGAAGCAGGCTCGGGGCGCAGGGCGCTGACGGGAGTAGATTATCTACAGTTGACGCATGGACGTGGGTGGCAATGCATGATTCAGGTCAAACGTGTCTGGACGGGAGCTTCGCCTCCTCCCGCGTGGCAGCGCTATGCGGACGACCCTTGCAATGCCGCAGATTTCGTGGGGAAAGCAAGCAGAGGTCGCGCGCCGCCATGAATCGATGCGTCGCCCGGGCGCCAGGCTCTGGGCTCTGGGCTGGAGCTGCGGGTCGTAGCGCTCCCCGCAAAATCCAAATCCAGCAGATGCTGAGATCGGCCGCCAAGGTGCGCCGGCATCACCAGCCACACCCCAGCCGCAGATGATGTCAACGGCTCAGACGTCCCTTCCGTCACAACGACGCGTCCACATCGCGATCCCGCTTGCCTTGGCGCGCGCCTACTCCAATCCACCTCAACCATGCCCTGGCCCAGTCCGTCCACACCACCACCATCACTGCCAACATGTCGTCCTGCTTCGGCTTCCGCAAGTCGCGCGCTGAAGATCGCCAGCCGCTGCTGCCCCAGTACCGCGATGACACGGTCCTGCAGAGGGAGCTGCACCAGAAGCTGCACTCCTATCAGATGCTAAGAGCCCTATCCAAAGGATTCATGCCTTCCAATGAGCAGGTCGTCATAAATCTCCGCACCTTGCTGGCTTCTGATGTCCTCAATCCTGGCGAGCACGACCTGAGTGACTCTGGCCGTCTGTTAGTCAAGTTCACGAAGCAATGGCTCGCTGAGTTCCTCGAGTTGATGCAACACAAGAACAGCAGCGATCAGATACAGGACTTTATCTGGTTTCTGTCCAAGTCGAAGCTCTCGGTCGACGTTGATGACATCGCCTCCAGGGCAAGCAAGGCAAAATCCAAAGCGGGCACTGCCGCAGGTAAGTGCCAGATTCACGTGCAACTGGCGTGTTAGCTAACCCAGTGACAAGCCTACAGGAGCCTCCAAACCGTCGGTTCGCTCTTGCTTACGAACTCAGACTTCCGCCTCTTCCTCTCTGACATCAACGTTGTTGGACGCGAGGTGTTCAAGGATACAGCGTTCAAGCTGTCCGATGTAGCAGAGCAGGCCGGGAAGAAGCTCGAGCCGTCCGAACAGGAGCAACAAACTCTGAAGGAACCAGGTGCAGACGATGGTCCGGTGCCCACAAACCAAGAGCTTGAGCAAGACGTTGCCGACTTCTCCAAGGTCATCAGCAATGGTGCCTCCCAGGTGGCTAAGGAAGCGGGGCACAGCTTGGCCGACCATATCAGCGGCGATGAGAAAGATACGATGCTCTACCGCCTGAAGCAAGCGGTCCTGAAGCTGAGGAAGCGGAACGACTATTCCGACTCAGTGTCGACCCTCTCGCTGCTGGTCCAGCGATATGCCATGGTGTACTCTCGTGCTGTGCAAGAAACCGTGAACGCCGCTCAAGATGATATCAATGAGAATGATGCCGTGGACCGCGCCATCAAGAACTTCTGGCTGTTCCTGACCTCATTTGGAGACAGAGGGGCTTGGGAAGATCTGGAAGACAAATTCAAGAAGGTCATGGAGCACAGCAAGAACGATCCAGAGTTTGAGGATCTGATGCTTGACATGGGCAATTCTTTCCAAAAGCTCCTCACTGACCCCGAATTCTTGGATCATGCAGATGAGAAGTTTCAGGCTCTCCGGGAGAAGGCCCGTGGCGTGGGAACTGACTCGTCCTTGCGCACAGATGTGGACGACTTCCTCGGCCAGATCCAGACAACTCTCGAAGCTGTCTCGCACGACGAGGACATTGCCAAACTCATCCGGACATCCATGCAGATTGTTCACATACTCTCTCCAAAGTACCAGTATACCAACGGAGAGCTGGTAACGGACGCCATTAACGTTTTCGTACCTCTTCTCATCCAGGCAGTCCAGTACGTACCGATCCCGCGGTTGGAGGTTTCCACTCCTGAAATAGACCTGCTACTGGAGAACTTGATTGTGGAACCGGGGAAAACAGTCAACCACACCTCTTTCCTCCCGTACAAGTTCCGAGTGGAGACATACAACGACCTCGAAATTCGCAAGGCTCGCTTCCGAACCACTTCATCGGTATCCTCTCAGGTCACCGTCAAGATCGACGGTCTCTCTGTGCGCGCCGATGAAGTCGGCTTCTGGCTGCGTGCCCACTCGGGCATCTTTCGCCTTGCCGACGCCGGAATCGCATCGTTTGCACTCGATGAACGCGGCCTGGACGTTCACATGGACATTGAAGTTGGCCGTGATCGTCTGGAGAAGATCCTTTCCCTCAAGGCTGTCCGCGTCCACATCCACAAGCTCGACTATATGCTGCGCAAAAGCAAGCTATCTATTTTCGGCTGGCTATTGAAACCTCTGCTACGTCCAATTATTCGCAAGGCTGTCGAGAAGCAGCTCGCTAACGCCATTGCCGACGGGCTGCATGCAGCTAACCGCGAGGTGGTCTTTGCGCGCGAGCGCCTGCGCGCCACGCAGATCGCCAGTCCGGAGGATCTGCGCACGTTCTTCAAGGCTGTGGCTGCAAGGCTGACACCGGAGGCTGACCCCGACCTGTACACGCGCATCGGCGTGGCGGAGCCGGGCAAGGGCATCTTCAAGGGTATCTACGCGCCGGGAAGCGTGGTCAAGCTCTGGGAGGAAGAAGCAGCCCAGGCGGCGGAGAGAGTTGACGACTACAAAGAGGACGGATGGCGCAACGAGATTTTCGATACGCACACGAGAAACATGATGCAATGAGCGGAAAAGGCTTGTTGCTCGTGGTCGTCTGTTGCGGGGAGCACATTGAGCGGGTTGGTCTAGGACATGCATGAACGGGGCGACAGTTTGGCGGGCGGGCGATGAATTTTCACGCTGCAACAGTTTTCAGATTCAGGCTGGCCAAGGAGTGCGGGATGGACAAGCGTTCCCACGCGCGCGACAGCCACAAGTAAACCCAAATTGGTAATAATGCTCAAGTCCGATATCGCAACCGGCGATCCGATGCAGGCCGCTCGTGAACACACGGACACTTGTTTTGCGAGCCCGCGGAAACATTTCCCACCCCAAAGCCCCGCAAAAGGCATGTTCCCCGCCGTGAAAATTATTCGATTGGCGGTCCAGAAAATGTCACTTCTCCGCAGCGATATCTGTTTTTGTTGGTGTTGAGGGGGGGGGGGCGATGTGTGGTAAGCTTGCGGCGGAAAGCCTGGGACGCCGGACGTGACGATGTCGATCGCGCTACGTATGTACATGTTTTCCGCTCTACATGTCATGTGCAAAGGATGGGAGGAGGGCAGACGACAGCTAAACACGTCCCAAAAAAAAAAAAAAAAAAAAAAGATTGTGCGCGCGCCGCGGGGGCACCGAGAGTGTCTCACCAAGCGGGATTGGGGGAGAGCTCCGCAATCGTTGACTCAAAGTGGAACCCAGATTACATACGCCGCGAAGATGATTCGTTGCCCCCGCTCCTTTGACGGGTTTGCCGAAGAGAGCATGTAGAACGACTAACAAGGGGGGAAAAAATGGCAAGGGGAACACACATGGGCCGGGGAGCGGGGAGGCTTTGCTGGCCTTGGGCAAGTGAGCAAGGCATCAACCGTTTCACCGATCGGGTGATTTAGGAATCAGTGCGGGGATTGTGGACGTTTCCGACTGTCTTTTCCGCTGCTGTTGTGCGCATGCGGACAGGGGAGGGAAAGCTTGCGGCTACTACCATTGCATGTGAGTACACATGCTCTGTATCGTTCGGTCAACAGTGGAGCGCAGAAAGTCAGACGGGTGAGCCCGCTCAACGCGCAAAGAACGTGATGGAGCTACGTTGCTCCGGAACAGTCCAAAGTAAGCCTCCCCTCAGCTGAACGGACGATTTTGTCCCAAACAATGGGGAGCCGAAGGAGAGGGGAGTTGTTGTTCGGAGTGTGCAGGTATTCCCCGACGTCAGTGAGCCTCTCCAACCCCATGGCGGCGGCGCATGCACATCCCTCCGCAAGTCAGTCCTCAACAAAAAAGCCCGCCGCGCGGGCGGGCCAAGCCAACACGAACGGATTCCCCGGATTCTCCGTACTATCTCACTCCAAAGTCGATTCCCGTCCGCTCCCGTCGCGGTCCAACACACATTACTCAGATGCCGCGCATGTGCATTCTCTACGGCTGACATTCCCAGCCCCGCGGCTTCCTCTCCTTGCCCTTGGACTTTTGTTGCTCCATGTCTTCGATTCATTGAATCCTCCCGTCCTCGTTTCCGTATCTCTTACAGCATGCATGCAGCTGGATCCCAATAATGCCACCATTTTCTTCCGTACGGACGAGCCCTCTTTCCCTCATCTTATCGTCAGCACCGGAGAACGAAGAGCAGGAGCTTGCGGAAATGGTTTACCGAAGAGAAGTAGACAGCACTCCATTTCCGCCCTACGAAAACCAGATCCCGCATTGTTTGCAGTATGGAAGTCCCGAAATATCAAGATTGGGGGGGGGGGGGGGGGGGGGGGGGGGGGGGGGGGGGGGGGGGGGGGGGGGGGGGGGGGGGGGGGGGGGGGGG
>JAJMYO010000402.1:0-14496 GCA_023087385.1 Diplodia sapinea | reverse complement strand
CCCCCCCCCCCCCCCCCCCCCCCCCCCCCCCCCCCCCCCCCCCCCCCCCCCCCCCCCCCCCCCCCCCCCCCCCATGAGGTCAAAGCCTACGAACACCTACTCCTCGGAACGGCGGCGACCCGGGTTGTGAGCCAAAGACGGGTTCCATACTTTGTATCGGAGAGGATGATCCACTTCGACATCAAGCCGGATCCGCTGAAGGGATGGCTGGCGTCTCCCATATTACTACCAGAAAGCAAAGCCTCGACCTATGCTCCAGAATTTACATACATCACATCGCCAGATACTACGTACTAGTTGTCTCTCCAGGCGTTCACCGCGAAGTATGAAGAAAAGATCGAGAACTGGGTCGCTGTGGCGAACTAAAACCTGCTTTGTCCATACTTGACAGTTGAGCGTGAGAAAAACTGACGATGCGTGTTGTTGCGTCTGAGATGTGTGGTTTTTCATAAGAGACTTGTATCATACACTTTCATTGTTCATGGGTTCAAGAAAGTTGTGTTTTCTACAGGTACAACTGAAGCAAATATCCGGACGTGGATGCAATTTAAAAACTCATACAAACATGTCTGAACATGGGATCCCACTCCTACATAGTCTCGAGCCGACCGCCCACCTCACTTCCCAAACAATTTCAGCAGTAGACTCTTTGCCTTTCTACGCTTTAGCTTTGTCTGTTGGACTGGAGTCGACACGTGTGTTGCATTTCCGTTGTCTTGCGGGGAGGGTAGTTGGTGTGCTGATCGCGTCGATGCACTGCTATCTCTCGTCGTCGATACCGGCGCCGGGCTCCGATTCTCAGATGAAGAGGCATTGCTCGCGATCTGGTGAGAAGCACTGGTAGTCAACGTCTGTAGACTGGAGCCTACAACGCTGTCATGAGGATCGGATGCCGCGTCCTCGGCCTCCTCAGAGATTGGCATCTCGCCCCTGACCGGCTCACCGCGGTCCCCGTAATGCCATTCCGCGTAGTTGAGGTTGTGGCCGAAGATCACACCTCCCCGATCACCTAGCTTGATGGGAGGCTTTCTGGGAAGCAAGGCGCGCATGCGGGAAGGGAACAAAATTTGAACCGGATCGGAGTGTTCTGTGCTGGAGGGGTCTCGTTCGCACGAGCACGGTGGCCCGAAGGGTGTGACCGGGTTGTACCATATGAGAGACTCGCACACTCTCATAGGATTGGCGTCTGGGTCTCCGTTCAGTTCCATGATTTTGCGCATGTCTGAGACTGCTGCCGCAAGGTAGTATCGGCCTTCCGGCACCCGACTCCACTGCTTGCACTGGGTACTGGAACCTTCTGGTTGGATAAGCTCTCCGAACCCTTTGCCGAAGAGGGTGATGGCTTGGATGGCTCTTGTAAAGTCAACCCAGCCATACCCCATTGCACTGAGCTTTGCAACTCTTGGGTAGACGGGATCTTTGCACGTAGCCAGATCTTTGAAGTCCCATCCTTCCAGGTGCTTGCGGGCTTTGGCTGATAGCTTCATGCCGCTTTGACCTGCGGCATCAATCTGCTGGTCGATGATTTTCTCCAGCACGTTATATATCTCGTCCACACGATCTTGCAGCCTGTAGAATGTCCTCTTGTTCTCGATTACGGCCTCTGATGGTGAGTCATGGGAGCCTCCTACAACGTGCTTATGGACCATCTTGATGTCCTGTTGCGGCTTGTCCGGATAGAGTCTCAGGACCATGTTGTCGTGGTTCGTGAGCACATTGATAGCCGACTTCGTCGTGTGTGTGATGTCCGCTTCCTTTATGGATTCTGGATCCAGCAGAAACAGTGATCCAAACTCGTCGGTCCGGTTGTGGTGTATGGATGCTCGCACGACATGCAGCAGCGCATTGGTGTCATTGACAAGCCAACCTCGCTTGGCCTGCACGTCCCAGAACACCACATACCTCTGCGAGATCCATTGAAGGCGCGATACATAGCCGTTTCTTGAGATGTGAATGGGTTTGTCTCTGACGCCTATGCTGATGCTTGCGCTTCCTGTGACGGGCTTGCCGCCAGAGATAGACACTTTGTCGAGAACACAGCCAGCACCTGTTATTGGAAGACGGGACCTTCCGATGTTCAGTTCAGCATCCGCTGCGCCTGCAATAGTAAAGCGTAAGCGGAAGTTTTCCAAGGTCGGATAATGTGCTTACCAGCAAGGCATCGGATCTCCGAAGACCAGCCTACGACATGACGAGCTTGCTCCAGTTGGGACCTGTCGATACCTCGTAAATGATCCACATCGGCATTGAGATATGATATCCGGTCTCCACTCTTGTTGTATATGTGATGCCACAGAACCAGATCTCCGAACTGCGCTGTTGGCACAAGCATGCTGGAGAAGCCTTTCAAGAACAGTTTGCCATTGAAAGCGTCAATGCGCCGCGTATCAATGAGTCTGGCCATGACGTCCAGTGGTACTTCAAGGCCAGTGCCCGGTCTGTCTCTTCGGAGTGTTTGAAAGCCTTCAACAACGATTTGGTTTCTAAACATACTCTGCCAGCATTGCCCTTGAACTGGTTGTGGTGGTACCGAGATCCTGTCGAGTCTGAACCATATTTGGCAGAAGACGTCAGGGGTGAACGACTCAGTGGACTGGTCGTTCGCGGAACGCAGTAGAAGCCTCCGCTTGTTGCTACGAACACGAACCAGTGGGAAGCATGTAGCTACACCAGTCTCATGTGGGGAAGGTCGTAATGTGCTTCCAAGCCAGGAAAGCTGCTCTCCAACTTCGGCAATCGACTCGCCTACGCCAGTGGCCTCAACCGCTATCTTTTTCTCATTGGTCCAGGCTTTGAGGTAGGTTCCATCTGGCCAGTAGCCTGATCTAAATGTCAGCAGTCAAAACATACAGCATGTTGGTATGTACGCACATTCACATGCGGTACCGGAAGCTGCTACCATGTCTTGAAAGAGCTTCAAGGTGGCGATTCCAGTTGTTGGCCAGGTCTGACGCATGTACTGGGAGCATGTACAGGCTTGTGTATCTAGGATGGTGCCAGTGAGGGTGACTGCTGCTACAATCGCTTCATGAGGCTTGACCTCGTATTTTTGGCTTCTGATAAAGCCGAAAATATCACAATCTACCTCGAATGAAGCTTGACAAGCTTCAGGCTGCTGGCGTTGGCTGAGATGTTGGAAGCCTTCCATGTAACAGATGTTTGCTCGAATCGTGTTGGAGATATCGCGCATGGTGCCACCTTGAGTTGTTTCCAAGATCAGTACGTTGCGGATGGTCCCAATCAGCCAGTCGAATTCCGGGGTTCCGACGATGAGACTCCGGTATGAAGGCAAGCCACTTTCATCTAGATCAATGGATGACGTCGCTAACCCGACATCTCCTGGTTCCGTTGCAAGATCGAGCCCGTCTTGCCATTGACGGATGGATTCTGCTGTCATTTTGCCTCTGTCGGCCTTCAAATTTTCGTCATCACTATCGTCCTCTTCCAACTTTTCGATCGGTAAGACTCGCTCTCTGAATGATCGAGCTATCTGTCTGGAAGATCCGTTAGAGCTATAACATTGGGCTTATTCTTTGGGGCCAACTCACGTCCGGTGTGCACTGATGAAATTCAGGATGCTGAGAAGTTCCTCGGATGAGGACCTGTAGCCTGCTTTGGATGCAAATGCTTGAAGAAAGTGTGGTAGGATGTTTGACACTCTTCTCAACTCTCGTGGATCTTGATACTTGTAGTCGAGCTCTTCTAGGATAGTGTCGACAACCGCTGACACGTAGATCTTTCCTATCACCGTCTCAACGCTTCCAGTATCAGAGTATGAAGTTGCCGCGCCATCACTCCTGGCTTGAGGTTCTTCCTCTAAATATGTAAGCTCATCATCACTTAGACCTGGTCACAGGCCCTCATTCATAGCTTTCGTACCTTTCTTTGGGCCATTCGCCTGTCCAGTCTGATAGTCGATTCCCGAAATCGTTTCATGATGAAGCTTTTCGCAGCTCTGCTCAGGATTCTCGAGTCCCGATCTGCCGATAGAACCACAAAATCCCGAGTCAACCGGCTCAATTTTTGATCTTGAAATAGTAGTTTTGAGTCTGGATGCTTCAACAGGCACTTCCGGATATTGACTGGTTGCGTCGTCAAAAGTACCATGATCAACAGCTCCAAAAGAATTCCCGAATGCCGTAAAAGCGCGTGTGGTCTTTCTTGCTTCTTTAGTTTTGGCCTCCGTGTCGTTCCGAGCATGATGCGTACTCCGAGATGGAAGAATCTTTGGCAGACGGGCACCTTGGCCTTTAACATTGGGTGTCGCTCTATTCAAGTCGCGTAGCCTTTCGAAGAAGCTGGAGTATTTGTAAGATCTCTCTTCGGACTGTGGGGCTTCTTTGCGCCCTTCAGAGTCGACAGCAATGACGTTCTCCTCGTTCATAAGAGCGATGAGTCTTTCTCGATACGCCCTTAATCCTGCTACTGAGAAAGAATCGCGCAGCCTGGGTGAGTCACGCTTGTCAGCCTTCACTACACACTCGTCGGCGGCGGAACTGCAGTGGAGGCTCACTCATCGTCCCCATCCACCATGGCGAACGCGGTTCTCTTCGAAGCTGAGCAGTAGCTCGAGTATTTCTAGGTGATTGTTTCCCAGAAAATTGGTTTTGTTGGCTTGGATGATTCCGTGCGAAATGGGATCAGGACGAGTGTTTCAACAATGGAAAGACAGAAAGGCGTTACAAATGCTGCTTGAGTAATGCTGGATTAGATCGCGAAGCCGGCAGATACTTCCTCGGCTGGGTCCTTGCAATCGATGAAATTGGGTAGCTCGAGAGAGGCTCACGCGAAACAGACATTGCCCTGCTTTTCCAAGCCCATGAGGCTGAAGTGTAAGCATATGACCCCGCTCCGCCCATGCTCACACATCACAAGCCGACGAATCGGCTTTAAACAATCGCATCCGAGGATCCCTGTATCTCACGACGGACGCCCAGTAGAATCGACCCACGTAAGCGATTTCTGGACGGTGAGACGGAGCCTTGCATCTCTGCCTTGCTTCAGCCCCGCGGCGTCACTGGCGAGGCTTAGGCACGTGTTACCCTGCATTTCTGGAGAAAGAAGATACTGCTCTCATATCTTCCAACCATTCCGACGGCCGTTTCAAAAAGGTGTCAGAAAGTCTACACCAAACACCGAACCGAAGCCAAGGCAAAGGAAAGTAAGATGAATGCTCGCCATTCTTTGAAATATCGTCCTCACCGGTAGGCACATCGGTCAATTTCCAGTGACGTTAAATTCGGACGGGAAATGGATGCCGAAGTCTGATACGGGTACATGAAATATCTGACTCCAACTTGCAGACGCGTGGCCACAGCCTGGAAAAGATATCTCGAGAAAGGAACATGCGGAAAGCGGTAATTGTCATAAAGAGGGAGTTCTCCTATCAGATGTCCACATTGTGTACGATACATTCTTCCATAAGTTTCATGCCCTAACAATCATTCATCTGCGCCCCTAAAGAGATAGAATTATTGCGACGTTGGGAAGAAATGCGCTTGGCAAAAAGGACGGGTAAACTGTGCACCATCGGTATAGTCGTAACGTGCCCGACGCTTGTTGCAACCGGGTTTTTTACATTTGTCTACGCGTCTTTTCAGTTATCCAACTTCGGTTTCGCTATTGAAAATACGTTAAGTAGGACTTACGCAAAGTACAGTATTTCAGGTTCTCGACGCATCTGGTCGGGCATGTTGGAAAAGCGCATTCGTGTTGGGTGCAGAATGATGTCCCGGCTCGTCTGTACTTAAAGCAGTTTGGAATCCGGCATGTGCACCCCTTACACATTGTTGACTTCCCGTGTCTTTCATAGGGACATCCTGTAGTGGCACACGGGGTATCTGTGTCGATAGGTAAGCGTTGGGTTACATTTCTTATGTCAAGGGAGCTTTAAATTACGTTCACGGCACCAGTAACGACTCCCGTTTCGTGGATGCTTGCAGTTGCCAACGCACTTATCTGCAATTTGAGTAAGCTTTGAGATGGACAAGATGGAATAGACGTTATGGAGGGTGAACTCGTTTAAGGAAAACTCTGACTCACGTCCAATGCAATATTTGGAATTGTCCGTGTGTGGATTGTCGCATATACCGCACCGATCTGTCTCTCTACTCAGATTTTCAAAGCTCAAGAATTCTGGGCCAACGGGAGGGAATGCCTTCGTATGTCAGGAGGCTTGGGAAACATACGCTTTTGGCAAAAGATGTTAGTTGTGAAGGTGTTACATCCCGTTTTCAAACAGGAGGCAGACATGACGGATAGGGAGAAGGAAGACGCTAGATCCACGCTAGGTCTTAGAGAGATGCGCTACCACCGCTATTAAGTATAGGCCATTGCGGGGTAGTCTTGTACTACACACCGTAATCAGCTGTGCTGCTTTGCCTTGTGCAATGTATATCACATGAAAGCGCGACCGGGGTAGTATGCTATGCAACAGGGAGGTCGCTTTGGGTGGCTCAGTGTATGCACCTTCGGTTAGCCCTGAAGAAAATACTCGACTGGTGTGTAGAGTATCGTTGGTTGGCACGTTTTTCCGTTGCATGATGCACCTCGCCATTGAAGAACACGAAGGGAAATGCATGACACTCAAGAACAAATCAAAAGCGGAGAACCATAAATTCGATGATGACACTATGAGTCACAAGTCTGACTTACCTCTGCTGCAGCTGCAGCCTGATATTGGAGCATGCTTATACATCGCGCATTCGTTGCGCATTGGTCCGGCTTCTTGTTGCCAGAGTGGACGGGGAGGGGTAATGATTATATCCGTAATCCAGACTACTCGAAGCGGGGCAGATGCAGGTCTTTCGTCACCGGGATATATGCTTATACCTGTTGAGATGTTGCATTTCTCGAAGATAGGGTAGCTAAAGCTTATATAGAACAATACTACGGATAAAATTTGTATGACGATATGACGAAAGATGGCTACCGTTAAAGAGAGATTTTTTTTTTTTTTCAATACTTCACATCGCTTGATAGCAGGCTCGAGCTTATGGTGGCTGCGGTAGCCTAGTATCGTAGCTGACGTGAGATACAAACTGAAAGCTGATTTGGCGCATCAGAGAATCACTTCAATGGGGCAACACGTTCGCTGTGTAACATTCGTTGGGAGGCCTAATGAACACGGAGAAGCTATCAAAGGAAATAGTAAGATCATCTATACAAGCTGACTTTATGTCTAGTAGAACGTTACAGGGTAAGCCAGTCGACGGCGATAAGTAAATGCACGAATGCAATCTTTGAAGAGGCACAGTGCTTCGCCACCCGCCGCCATTTCCCGAGAAACGGTCATATCGGAACCCCATAACGCGAAGCTTCTCACGGCAATCGGCATCGTAAACCCACACAAGCAGCACCTGCGAAAAGACAACCCGCAAAGCTGTCCCTTCCGGCCCACCACGCAGCCATCCACGCAAGCGCCCGGCCTCTTGGCCTCAAGCCAACAAACTAAACATGGATGCCGGAACAGCGGCAAAGCCGAGAGACGGGATGCAGCGAATGGCAAGCGTAGAACGGTCACGATGCCCCACACAGAGGACCTGGACCCTCGTTTCACGGCCTGATGTACCCGAGCTTGAACGAGGACAAGCAATTCCAAGCTTCGGCAAGGACCACGCGCTAGGCCGGAAAGAGATGGGGGTTTCAGATGAGGGGTTGTGATGTTGCGACGCCGAGGCAAAGACGATGATGCCAGCTGTTCAAGAAGAAGCTCGGGGTCTTTGGCGAAAAGAGCAAATCACGTTGACAGAAGAATGCCGGTGGTAGCCTTTGCGAGATAGCAGACTTCGAAGCAGCACGTTCGCTTCGTTGAACACAATCAGGAAAGGTCGGGCGGGAGGTACAGGCCGTGTATATTGCAAAAGGAGCGCGTGCGCTGTCTTGAAACGGAGCTTCGTTTTGTGAGATGGGGGCGCGGTGGCCTTTCGGCATTGCGCATCCGGCCGTATTTCCCGAGTGCGCGCCGCAAGCTCCCACTCTTCCCGGCATCTTCTCTCCCCTTTCTACTTTGCTCGAAGCCAAGAAAGCCAAGAGAAGGTTGTTTCTTCTGCTGGACACGACATCCAACACCATGCCCGTTGGTCGCGAGTCGGCGCATTGCAGCGGCACGACGATGGAGGCTCCCACGATGTTGCGACGCTCGCAGAGAATGGGGAAGAGGCAGCCAACGTTGGAGTGAGCAGTCGAAGGTATGTTTTCATCCACGCTCATGTATATCAACGGAACTCTAACAGCAACAAGACATGCGATGACAAACTATCAGCCTTGTCGACCAGATTCCACGAGCAAAGCGCATGGCTTAAAGCCTTGTCTTGAGCATGCGGCTCCCAGGCGACATCAGGCTGTCCAGGACGTCTTTCGGAAGCCTCGACATGAAAATTCGAGTCGATTGTCTGCCAGTGCAGCCTTCCCAAGGCTTTTCAAATCAGGAACTGTAAAGATCCAGACTGCCCCTTCGCTGGATTCGCATGAGTTGACCGAAAGTAAGGTTCGAGTGGTAGGTCGAAAACTCTCCCGCTTGCTTGCATAGAGTCGCAACACCATAAGCGGCCAGCAAGATGACAAGACAGCTGTTTGGAGCGATTACATCATTCAAACGGCAAGCGAGAAGCCCTCAGACAGGGTGAATGCATGCGACGGAGGAGGCGGCCGACTATCCTTTCATGCGAGGCAACTGCGATGACGGGGATCCCAACTACCTCGAAAAGGGTGAGATGTGACCCAAACACCACCGAAAGGCGGCCAAGGGCAACAATCTCCTTGCATCCAGGCTTCAAGTACCTACCCTGGAAATGGAACGCTGCTTGGCATCGATACCGCAGACGAAAGGACCTTCATCAACCCGACCAATAGTGCAGCAAAACTCAAGACTTGGACCGTCCTTGCTCTTCTGGGACACCGCATCTGCTGCGTTCTCTCGTCATCGCGTAAGACGTCGCCGCTCACGACACACACGATAACTGACGCGTTTCCACGTGCAAGCGACCGGAAAAGGCAATCCGAGATAATCCGCAGATACGCCGCTTATCAGTCTTTTTTTTTTCTCACCCACACAAATAAGCTTGAAGTACCCGCTATTCTTGTCTTATCTTCGGACGGGGTCACCCCTCTCCGCACATCTAGAGCAAGCTTGAGTCAGCAGTCAACATGTGAGAAGGAAGAAAAATGTCTTTTTGCCTCACCGGCGCCCCACGGGGTGGGAACAACGCATGCTTTAAATAAAAGACGCTCCGATCAGCAAAGCCTGGCCTTCCCCTCCTCCAGGTCAACACTCGCCCGCTTGCTGCCCAGATCCAGCCGTTTCGACATCATCTGCCGGTTTTCTGCAACATCGACGAGATGACCGAAACGATACGGAAAGGCGTGCCGCTGTACGTCAGGGTTTCGATGCTGATCGCCGTCGGCGGCATGCTATTCGGGTAAGTCGACCGCCGCATCACCTACAACACCAAGACTCACGATATACAGACTCGACACCGGCACCATCGGCCCCGTGACGGCCATGTCCTCATTCGAGGCATCCTTCGGCTCCTTCTCCGCCACCATCCACGGCGTGATCGTGTCCTCGATCCTCATCCCGGCGGCGCTGTCGTCGCTGATCACGGGCAACGTGGCCGACCTGTACGGGCGGCCGCGCACCATCATGTTCGGCGCCTTCGTGTTCGGGGTCGGGGCCGCCATCGAAGCCGCGGCCAACAGCCTGGGCGCCTTCGTCGCGGGGCGCGTCATCACCGGCGTCGGCGAGGGCTTCTTCCTCAGCGTGCTGGTCGTGTACGTGTGCGAGATCTCGCCGGCCGCGCGCCGCGGCCCGCTGGCGTCGCTGCCGCAGTTCGGCACCACCATCGGCATCGCCGCCGGCTACTTCATCTCCTACGGCACCTCGCGCATCCCGTCGTCCGTCTCGTGGCGCGTGCCGCTCGCCTTTCAGTCCTTCATGGCCCTGTCGTTTGCCGTCTTCTGCACCCTGATCCCGCCCTCGCCGCGCTGGTTGCTGCAGAAGGGACGCCCGAAGGAGGCCGCTCAGGTTCTTGCCCGGCTCGGCGTGCCGGCGGCCGAGTTGGAGGAGAGCCTGCACAGTGGTGGCGGTGGTAGTGATGACGACGATGTGCCCGAGGCGAGCGCTGGTGACGACCGCAAGCCTTCTCTCGGCGAAAACATCCGTGCCTCGTTCAGAGAGATCTCCAAGGCGTTTGCGCCCGGGGTCCGCAAGAGGACGTTCCTGGGCTGTTTCATGATGGGCATGCAGCAGTTCAGCGGCATCGACGGCGTCCTCTACTACGCTCCGCTGCTGTTCACCCAGGCCGGGCTGTCGTCAGAGCAGGCCAGCTTCCTGGCATCGGGCGTCTCCGCACTGGTCATCTTCGGAGCAACCATCCCAGCCACCTTCTTCTCCGACCACTGGGGCCGGCGACCGTCCACCATCTACGGCGGGCTGGGTCTGGCGGGCACCATGATGCTGATTGGATCCCTGTACGCGTCGAACAGTGTCCACGGCGACCACGGTGCGGCGCGGTGGGTGGTGATAGTGGCCATCTACGCGTTCGCCATCATCTTCAGCGGGTCGTGGGCCATTGCCTTCAAGGTGTACGCCAGCGAGATCCAGCCGCCGCAGACGAGAGCCAGCGCTTCGAGTCTCGCGCAGAGCTCCAACTGGGTAAGCAAGCCACGCGCCACCAAACCCCCCGAACAGGTGCTCACACGTACGCAATGTGCAGTTTGCGAATTTCGTCGTCGCCCTCACGACCCCCGTCTTCCTGGCGCGCTCCTCGTACGGAGTCTACTTCTTCTTCGGTGCGTGCTCGCTCTTCACCGCCGCCGTCTGCTTCGTGGCCATGCCGGAAACGCGCGGACACACGCTGGAGTCCATCGATGCATCTTTCGACCACCATTCCTGGCGCGTGAAGAAGAGGACGCCAAGCAGCCCGGCCGTCGGCAGCGAGACGAACCCGGTCGTGATGCAAACCGTTTCTCCGACGAAACAAGGAGACGTGCCGCCGGCAGTGGTCGGGTGAGCGGTTAACGGCTGGTGTGTTATTGTGGTCGGACGGACGACCACCGGCATAACTTGGACCAAATCCCGGACGACAACGCATAGCCATGCACTCCCCCTGAGCAACCACTGCAGCGTGGTTACCGACAAAGCTTGACTGGTGGATCTAGAGCTTGACCATGGGTTTGCCTCGGGTTTACAGACGGCCTGAGCAGGCGCAAGGGGCAGTGATGGCCGGCCGTTCTCCCGACCTCTCACGCAACCCGGGCCTTGGATCGCGTGTGCTTGGGCGGGAGGAACAAAGCTTGGCTGTCGCAGGAGGCGCGTCGGACCTGCGATAAGTGTTTCAATGTGCTAGCGAGCGGGGCCTGCCAAGCCGCGTGGTGGCTGCAAAGAGGTCCACCCCCAGCGCGCCAAGACCTATGCCAATCTACCACCACCTCTTTTCGGCTTCGATATTTCTCCACGACTCGCGGCTTTGTTTCACGACGCTCTCATGCACCGGCTGCCACTCTTTTCGGCTTCCATGTTTCTCCACGACTCGCGGCTTTGTTTCGCGACGCTCTCATGCACCGGCTGCCGCTCATTTCGGCGCGCGTTTCGATCCCGCCGCCGTCCCACCTCGCGCGAAACATGGACGACATGGCGACGACCCCCCAGTTTTCGCCAGATCCGTCAATCAATCCCCGTCTCGACTGCCTGCATCGCCGCTTCTGGACGTCCCCCCTGCAGCTTCCAACTCCCGTCCAAACCGACCCCATGTTTTCTCCGTCGGCCGCGGTTCCCGCATTCCCGTACAAAGCCAATAGATGATCCGGCTGTACCACTCGACAAGTCAACCTTCACCTTCAGTCCTTCTCTATTTAACGCGATTGATTCGCGCCGTTCTTTGACAGCCATCAGCCTGCTGAGCACGCCTGGCCGTCCTCTCTCTCTTCAAAAGCTTCTCTGCAAACCACCATCACCATGAAGGCCTCCACCGTCGCCACCATCGCCCTCTCCGCCGTGAGCGCTCTGGCAGCGCCCACCAAGACGCTCGGCAAGCGCGCCGCCATCAGCGACACGCCCGACATCGGCTTCGCCACGCAGAACGGCGGCACCACGGGCGGCGCGGGCGGCTCGACGACGACGGTGTCCAGCCTGGCGCAGTTCACCGAGGCCGCCGAGGCCGACGGCGCGGCCGTCATCGTCGTGTCGGGCGCCATCGGCGGCGGGGCCAAGGTGCGGGTGGCGTCGGACAAGACCATCGTCGGGGCGGACTCGTCGGCGGTGCTGACCAACGTCGGCCTGTACATCAACAAGGTCAAGAACGTCATCGTGCGCAACCTGACCATCAAGGAGGTGCTGGCCGAGAACGGCGACGCCGTCGGCATCCAGGCGAGCGAGAACGTGTGGATCGACCACTGCGACCTGTCGTCCAACCAGGACCACGGCAAGGACTACTACGACGGCCTGCTGGATATCACGCACGCCTCCGACTACGTCACCGTCTCCAACAACTACCTCCACGACCACTACAAGGCCTCGCTCGTCGGCCACTCCGACTCCAACGGCGATGAGGATACCGGCCACTTGACCGTCACCTACTACAAGAATTACTTTGAAAACCTCAACTCTCGTGGCCCCTCGTACCGCTTTGGCACCGGTCACATCCTAAACAACGCGTATTCGAACGTTTCCGATGGCATCAACACGCGCCAGGGTGCGCAGTTGTTGGTTGAGGGCAACGTTTTCGAGGGCGCCAAGAAGCCGCTTTACAGCACTGATGCGGGCTACGCCGTGTCCATCGACAACGACTTTGGCGATGCCGAGAACACGGCCGAGGAGGGCACGATTACCGCGTCCGATCTTGGCTACGAGTACACTGCCCTAGCTTCGTCTGAGGTTAAGGCTGCCGTTGTTGGCACCGCTGGCGCTACGCTTACCTTCTAAGCGAGGACGACTTGATGTCTTGATGGTGCTCGGCTATGCAGCTGTCCGATCTTGCTGACGGAAAAGCGGGTGGATTTGATGGTGAGCAGCTGTTCGATCTCGGTGACGAAATAGGGGGTGGATTCGGTGGTGAAGCTTTGAATTGAGCACGAAGCGTGCTACTTCTTTGTATATAGTTTTCCACCCAGCATCTGTACAAAGCCGCGAGAAAACAAAATTCTTTTCTTGCAATAACTTCTTAAAAAAAAAAAAAAAAAAAAAGATTCGTAGTGCGTTGCCGAAGCTTTCACCAACTGCCGAGACCCACCCCACACTCTATGTACTTGCGTAAGCAGTTGAATCCAACATGTTCACGGCTTTGTATGATTTCTAAGCCCACACCCGCGTCCGGATATAAGCGTCAACTGCCCCAATACGTGTCCAAATCGGCTCCTTGCTTGCCATCCTCTGCGGCCCTTGATTTGTGATCCATCTTGATTTGTGAGACTGCGGCCCTCTCTTTTCCCAGAGCGTTCGGACCTCGAGTGCCGGCAGCAGGGCGCACTGACGGGATGACTGGACGCTGGGGTGATCCTGACGCGGACCTGCGATCCTTGTTTCATCGAGCCAGGTGTGCGACCAGCCCACCACGCGACCGAGATGCGTGATCTGGCTGATCGGCCCTTGGCTCTCGGCATCTTGCGCAACGGACGCTGGCTTTGTGTGTGCCGCGCCGTGCCGCCCACGTGCCGTTCAGCCACACACAGGAACGAGAAAGGCGTGAGTGGCAGTGGCATTGCTTGGCCAGTGCTCTCTCCCGCGAACCGACGACAAGCGGCAGATGGCCCCGCCGCTCTTCTCCGAGCCGTGGCCCTATCGATACATGGCAATATTGCCCGAGTGTAAGCGTGAGTCAACCACGGAAACCATCGCCCTTGTCCCTCTTCTCTGTGTCATCGAAACTCGGAGCACCGACCCTAAGCAAAGCTTGTCATGCAAATAAAGCCCCGCAGCCGGCCATTGACGCGGCTGGCGTCGACCGCTGCATTCCTGCCGTCGCTCTTCTCCGTCGTCCCGCCACAAATCTCGCTGCCAATTGCGGCTCGTCCGATATCAGCACCACCTTCGATTTCAACAATCTCGACCGCCAGATCTCCCGCTTCTTCTTCTTCTTCTTCTTCTTCTTCCTCCTCCTCCTGCCCCTCTTTCTCCTCGTCTACACGACACCATTGCGCACCGCCGCGCCAGGGACACAACGCAAGACTTTCGCGCCATCTCCACCACCGCCGCGCAGACTTCCACACCATGTCGCCGCACAACTACTACCCCGTGACGGCGCCGTCGTCGTCCTGCCCGACGCCCGCCGGCATCTCGCCCTCGCAGTCGCCGAGCATCAACCACTGGACCACTCCCGGCCCCGCCTCTTCCGACGTACGTATCCCCCCCTGCACATCCCCCCTCCAAAGAGAAAAGAAAGAAGAGAACAAAGAACACCACCATGCCCACCACCACCACCACCACACTCCGCCAAACACACGGAAGGGGGGAAAGAAAATTCCCAAACAGACGGGGGGGGGGGGGGGGGGGGGGGGGGG
>JAJMYO010000401.1:0-14529 GCA_023087385.1 Diplodia sapinea | reverse complement strand
AAGAGGAAGTTAAGAGGCTTATACTTTCTCGTCTATACCCCTCGACGTTCTAGGAAATAGTCGACATCGCATCCTAGTATAACGGTAGGCTCCTTCTACTAAGCTTCGGAGTCGCTTAGTAGGTCGAGTAAACCGAGGGGTTTTACCTTAAGAGATAAGAGAGGGATAATAATAATTAGGGAAGGAAGTATTACGTGATTATACGATGCACGATAAGCCGGTTACCTCTAAATTAATAGGGTTAAATTAGAACTTTAAGTTAACTACGAAGGGTTAAGATGCTAGCTAAGGGAGTGTGTTTATATACTATAGGAAAGCTAGTTATAATCTAGATCTATTCCCTATAGATCTAATAGTTATAGATCTATAAGGGTTAGATCTATTTAGGTTAGATCTATATAGATCTAGTGTAGGGGCGCACGTAACTTCGGCGCTTCGGGCTACTTTCGTAATTCCGACTTTCGACCTACGGGTCGGTCGAGACGACTACCTTACTTACGTTAGTGACGTGTAGGGCGTCGTTACGCGGGGTAAAAGCTAGGCGGCTAAAGGGTAGAGAGTAGAGTAACGAGCATGAAGGGGCATATAAATAAACATAATAATAGGAATAACATAGGTGTATAAAAGTAGTAATTAGTACTCATCTTAGTGTTATAACTAGTAACACTTAATTCGGTGAGGGTGTAGAGCTTAATAGGTTATTTAATTTAATCGTAATGCGTAAAAGTAAAGAGTATGTATGCTTTTTTTTTTCTTTAAAATGAGAGTGCTACCTACTATATATGCTTATGCCTACGCCTTGGCATAGCCGTTCTATCCTACTACATCTCGCCCTCTTCTTAGTTTATCGTCCCTTAATAAACCTATAAAGGCGTAGGTGCACGTATATATAAGGCATAAGGTAAGAAATTATAAAATAGAACGCCTAAAGACTCGCTAGAATAAAAATAAGAAGGAAAGAAAGTTATTTTCGCTCTTAGTTATACTTTTCGCCTATCCCGCCTACTTATAAGACATGTTATATAAGTAACGTTGCGTATCACCCGCCACCCGCATAGATACCTACTAACTTTCCTTACTAGTACCGTGTGTTACCGGGACTACTACGTATCCTCGTCTTCTAACTTCGTATCCTACCCCGCTATTATAGGGGAAGTATTATTCTTTTAGTATTTCCACGTGGTAATCCTTCCTTTATCTAAATAACTTTAACCGGTTGCCTAGCACTATTCCTAGTAAGGTAACTCTATTTAATTTATTAATGCGGTAAGTTCTAGTTCGCACGTTCACTTCTTTAACGCGGTAAGGGCCCTTCTAACGGAAGGCGAACTTTTTATTAAACCTACTTAGGTTCTTAGTTTTATAAAGTAGGACTAGGGTTCTAGGTAATAGTAGTTCGTCTTCGTTCCTAAGGCGATGGGTATTATCGAAGTATTCCTTCTAAGCGTCTCTTTTTCTTATCGTCCTTAAAATTACCTCTTCTTCCTATTCTTCTCGCTAGTCTAATTCCTTAGCTTTTACTATTATTAAGTTATTATAAGTGTTAATGTTTTAATAGTCGATTATCTTCTAGTTACGAATCTCTAGGTCGATCGGTAGTAAAAGGTCCTTCCCGTATATTAATTCTACTAGTGTTATTCCCGTAGTAGCCCTTACCGTTATGCGTTTAGCCTAAAGGATTACGGGTAACTAAGTGACCTAGCTACTTTCCCCTCTATTCGTTAACTTCACTAGCGAGTCTCGTAGAGGTTTATATCCTACCTCTACTATACTATTAGCTATTAGATGATAATAAGAAATCTCCACTCGCTTAATGCCTAAACGGGCGAGCATAGCTTCGACATCGTCCTTATTTTTAGGTCCCCCATTAACCGTAATATATCGGGGCACACTATATCGGTAGACGATTTCTTTCTAAATAAACTTAGCTATATTACGGGAATTATTCTTACTAAGGGCCTTAGCTTTAACCTAACCGGATAAGGATTCTCGTCCGATAATAATATAGTACTTCCCTTAGTCTTTAGGCATTATAACAACGTTAATTACCCATTTTTCCCGTAGACCGATAGGCTATAAGGGGTGAAGGGCTTCCTCTATTCGGGTAGATATTCGTCGTTAGCACTTATCGTAGGTAGCGACGTGCCGTTTTATATCTTCTTAGAGTTCGGGCTAGTAGTACCGATTAGTAATCTTTCGGTATGTCGCTTCCCGGCCCTTATGTCTATAGTCCTTATGCAATACTTACAGGATTTCATCCTTCTACTCTTAGCCATTAACCACTCTCTTAATTAGGGTCGACTTAGTAGGTCTTTTAAATAGTAGGCCTTCCTAGATAAGAAAGCGAAGCGCCCTCTTCTTAAAAGAGGCGTATTCTACTTTCGAGAGATTTACGGGTCGTTAGAGGGTCGTTAGCTACCGGGCGATAGTTTTCTATTTCTTATCTTAATAGGTATCGTCTAGTACGTTTACCGCGCCTTCTTCTTAGATAGCTACTTCGGGTTAAGCTTCTAGAGAGACCGGAAAGACTATTACTCCGGTTTTAGTTTTCCTAGGGTCTTCCTATCTAGTATCTTCTATAAGGTCGTAATCGTCGCTAATCCGAAGGTAACTAAGCTAGTAGTCTACCTAGTTATCTAGGTTATCTATTATTTCCTTTATCTCGCCGGCCTAAGGTAGGCGGCGAGATAAAACGTCTATAATAATATTTTTCTTTCCTAGAATATATCTAATTTTAAAATCTATTAGTTAAATCTAGGTAAGCTATCTAGTAATTAGGGCTCTAGGTAAATCTATGGTAGTGCGGTTTAACTAAGCGACTAGGATAGCGTAATCTATTTCGACGGTGAACCTAGCCCCGTAGAGCTAGTGTCTAGTCTTCCTAAGCGCATAGACTAGGGCTTTATATTCTAGCTTGCCGGAATCGTAGACGCGTTCTACTACGGACTATACTCCTAAAATAAAGTAAATCGGCCTTCTTCTATTATTCTTCCCTACCTACTAAAGTTATGCTCCCTAGCTACTAATATAGGCATTAACTTAAAGGATGATTTCGCCCGCATCTTTACTATAGTCTACTTAGATTAGAGGTAGAGAGCTAGTAATCCCTTCCTTTAGTTGTCGCATTACTTTATCTTACTACGGGCCCTACTTAAACTTAGCGTCCTTCTTAAGCAAGCTAAATAGCGGCTCGGCCTTTAGTCCGTAAAGCTCTACGAACTCCCGGTAGTAACTAGTTAAACTAGTGAACATCCGTACTTCTTTTGCGTTCCTATAGGTAAGCTAATTATTAATAACATTAATCTTATATCCTTAAGGGTGCCGTCCGTCCGTATCACAGACGTAGCCTAAGATTTTAACGCTATCTTAATAGAGGTAGGACTTCTTTACGGAAATAGTGTAGCTAGCTCTTTCTAGATCGTAGAGGATAGCGTCTAGATTTTAGATATATTCTAAGATAAAACGCCGTAGCCCTAGAAAGACTTCCTCTTCGTTATATCGTGAAATTAGTCTATTAACGGTAATGTTATCTACGAAATTACGTCCTCTAAGTGGGATACTTTCTCGAAGGATAATTATTAAGGCTCGCTAGAACTATACTACTAAATTAGTCGCTCCCTAAGGGAGTGTCGTATTACGTAATAATCTAACGGGGGTGTTAAACGTAGTTAAATCTCTACTTTCTTTAGCTAGTAGTATCTAGTCGTAGCCTAAGAAGAAATCTAGTAGGCTTAGTATTTATCTTCTAGCGAAGTGTTCTATAAATTCTTATACATTTAGTAGTGGATAAGCGTCTCGTAGAGACACCCTATTAATCTCGATCGCGGAATTAATAAGTCGGTATTTCCCGTCCTTCTTTTTCACTAGAAAATAGGGGTTACGGTAGGATAAGTAGTAGTATTCTAACACACCGCGCTCCATCCTATCTTTTAGCATCCTTACTACTTCCTCCTTTAGGGTATTAGGAATACGAATCTCGCGGGCTTACTATGGCTTATAGGGTATCGTCCTAATGCTTTAGGGTGGAACTACATCGGATCGGATGCGTCCTATGTGTTTAAAATCCTATGTAATTACTACCTCCTAGTTAAATAGTAGTTCTAAGAGTAATTCTTTTTCTAGAGGTAATAAGTTTTTACCGATCTTTAGAGCGTTAATCCTTTCCGGAGTAAGCCTAGCGCCTCTCGCTAGTTTACTAAATTTCTTAGTGATTAGATAATCGAATGGCCCGTTAGGTAGTTTTTCCGAAATCTTTTTTCCTTATTCTATTGCTTCTTCTCTCTAATTAGGGTTATAGGCGGGTATACTCCCGTCCGAATAGGCATTACCTACTAGATGCACCTTAACCCCCTTCTTTTTATATATGGTGTTAACTCGAACTTATTTTTTATGCTTTTTCCGAGACTTTTCCTAGTAAGCCTTATTTTTAATAGAAAGAGTATCGCATGTAGCGGATGTATAAAAATAAAAAGGAATATAGTTTTTAATGTTAGGTATAAACGTTTTCGTGGTGGAGTACGAAGGGTTTCTTTTATTAGTTTTCTACTCCTTAGACATGTTATATAAGTAAACCTAGGGGTTTCGCGTATCGCTCTCGCTATAGTTTTTAACTAAACTTATATCTATAGGCTAAAAGAACACTAAAGGAGACTCCAGGTCCTCCTATCCTTTACTAATGGTTGCTAGGGAGGGTTTATGGTGTTATTCGCGGGAGGGTCCTCCTCTTACTACCCCGCGAAGCATTTTAAAGCATAGACGCTTATAGCCTTACCGCGTAGAGATTCATCTTAAGCGTTAGTCCGAAACATTACTCGCTTCCCTCGGTTTAGGGTATGTAGCTAGTAAAGCACCCTACCATCGGTTTAGTATTAGACTCCGAATCCCGTAGTCTATAGCTAAGGGTAACCTACTAGGATTTCTACCCTAGGGTCGTCTATAACGAAGAAATGTCCTAGAAAGTTGGCTTCACCGATCTAGACATTATAGTAGCTAATATACCCGGTGAATCTAATGGGCTAGCCTATGATAGGTACCACCCGGAACTCTTCTATGCCGTCTGGCATTTCCTAGATCCCTAGACTATATTACTTAGTAATTTCTCGCGATATAATGTTAACCTCTAATCCGGTATCGAATAAGAGACGGAAATTAGGCTTCTTTAAATGGCCGAGGCCTACTATTCTAAGGGGGCACATCTTACGATTAAGGTTCCTCCCTATAGCTTAGTATTTTATAAATACCTCACCGCCGGTTAACGTATCGGAATCGCTTCTATGATTGTCGAATAAGGGCATACTTTAAGTTACCGCTATAAGGCTAGGTTTTAGAAGAGGATTCGGCTTTTTAGGCTTAATCTTATTTAATTATCTCTTAGTAATTCTAGTGTTCATCTACTTTTCTAGAATCCTATGCATCTTATACCCGGTCCTTATAGGTATCGAGAGGGAAAGAAATTTATTTAGATCCTAAGGTGTGATTTCCGTATCGAATTCCATGAGCTCCTTAAATTTAGGATTCACCTTCTTTAGACGTTTAGCGGTTCCTTCTCCTAGGTTAAGTACTCCTTCTACTTCCTCTATGTCTTTATTATGCGAATCGTCCGCGTAGTTAGACCCTACATTTAACGTCTATAAATTAGGTAGGGGCATATAAGCGCTGCTACCCTCCTAACTAGGACCCTACATTTTCTCCTAGCTTACGTCCTCTACCGAGGAAGGTACGTAAGCCTATAATTCTAGGATCACTTCTAGGTAGTTCTAGATAAAGGTTCTAGGACGATATAACCGAGCTCTAGCCGGGTATGATTTCCTAATACTAGTAGCCGGGCCTTTTTCTATATTGCCGTGAGACGTCGTTCGTCCCATGCTAATAAAAATGTCATCTTCACTTTCCACCTCACTTCCGGTTTCTAATAGTTTAAAATCTACGACATCCTTAGCTCTATACGCGATTATAAGATTAGACCGAGTCGTAACGTTTAAATTACCGTACCCTAAGGTCGGTTATTAAGGGGAGGTCGAGGAGTAAGATCGGTCGTTAGCCTTCATTCCTCGCTTAATGGCCTAGACATCGATGCCTCGCATTCGGCATAATCGTTTTAAATATTCTAGCTTATTATCTTTCTATAGATACTAGGCTTTACTTATTAGGGTACTTCCTCGAGGTCCCTAACGAAACGCTAATCCGTCGTTATAAAATATGCCCTAACGATTTCCTTCCACCATAAATGGATATAACTAGTAGAAGTTATAATTCTTACTATAACCTCCCTAGTAGGTATTAACTTAGGTTCTATTTTCTTCGTATCGCTTACCTTAATACGAGCCTAGTTACGAAACTAGCGTGGCTTTCTAGACTCTAAACTATATCTAAAGGAAGTTTAGTACGTAACGCTTTATAACGATAAGCTTCTAGATCGGGTTGCATCGAATAGCTTCTAATAGTCCTTCTAGCATACTATTTACTACATCCGTTATAAGGCTTATATTTTCGGAGATAGCCATTTTCGAGAAGTCCCTAGCTACTTCATCCACTTTAGAATCCGAGAATAAAGCCGGCTTATACCTACTAGTAATTAGCCGCTCTATAAAATTCCTTTTTACGGGTTTTAAGACCTCCTATTTTAGCGCCGCTTCTAAGGCACCGGTTAGCTATTCGCGGACGACGTTACTAATCTTCTCGGAGGTTTCTATCTCTTCTACGATATTAAGGAGCTTACCGCGTAACATGTCGTACTAATAAGTTACCGGTCTACTTAGCTTAATACCGCATTTACGAATAAGCCGTTCGCTTATTTCTCGTAGTAGTCCTTTAAGATATTCGAGTCCTTACTATTATTCGCTAAGACTTTCGGCATTTAGTAAGGTCTCCGAAATTATATAGTAGTTAGTAATATAGTCCTAAAGACCTTCTACCGTGCGTCGAGATTCCTAGTTCTATATAAGATATTTACTAAGGAATTCTCGACGAAAGAACCTCATCTAGGAGTCGTTATTCCGATATTCTCTTTTAAGCTTCTCCTTTAGAGTATTCTAGTTAGGCTAGAGGTACTCGTTAGAGCGCTTAAGGTTAGTCCTAACTAGTAAGCTATAATATCGAGGAAGACGTTCTACCTTTTCCTTATCACTTAATTAGTAATCGTTCGCTAAGTCGTCGTATTATTCGAGGAATATCGTCACGTCCCTACTACTAAACTCTATAGGGGCACCCGGCATAGGCGGAAGGGGCATGACGCCTTTTATTATATGCTATTACTACTAGTAAAATTTAGCCATCATTATCATTATACCTTCCCTAGTTATGACTACTACTCTAGCCGTACTTAACCTAGTAGTTAGCGGAGTGTTTCTTTTACTCCCGCCGGACTTAGGTAAAGGTGCTATTTTAAAAGAAGAAGAATGGGAATATTCGAATAAATGAGACGCTTTACTATCGAGTGGAGCTATTTAAGTAGGTGGGGAGTAGTCGAAATTTCTATTCATGACGTGCGAGCTTAATATACTAAGCTTATAAGGGTTAGAAGGAGAAGGGAGGTAGGTATGCTAATCATAGGGCGATCGGTGACCCTATTTAGTGCCTTGTTGATTGTCGTTTTTATCCTAAGATTAATGTCTTAGGGTCTATACCCCGCTATTATAGGGGTTCCTAAAGATATCGTCCTTTATACACCTATAATAGTAGGTGTTCGAGCACATACTAGTATCGTCCGTCCCTTCCTCGGCCGAGGATGCGGTTTCGCCGAAGAATGCTTTATTATAAGGGTAATTAGGTAGCCTAGGTTGATAGTGCGAAGGGTAGTTAGGACTAGCGAATGAGGTCGCTTAACTAAGCAAGCGCGAACCTCTTATCCACTAGTTTTTTATAAGAAAACCTATTTCTTCTAACCCGATCACATTCTTTTTCCTAAATAGACCTTTTCCTTATAATAGTAGCTAGTAACCCCTCTTTATCGGTGTAGAGTTGCCTTATTTTAATGCGGAGGTCTTACTAGCTACTACATTATCGCACCTTCTTTTATTACTCTACCGTGCTTACTTATTAATCCTCTACTCTATAAGAGCTCTCTTTCTTCGTAAGCGTCTTTTATCGTACGTTCGTAGTTCTTTAGCGTCGTAGTCGATTACGTATAGGGTTAAACGGTGGCCCCGCCTACTTATAAGACGTGTCTTAGGAGTAAAGGCTACGTAGAACCTTCCTCCTTTCTAAGCACCTATATCGCCACTAATTATATCCTAAGCTCTTACTCTCTCCTAGAGTACCTCTTACGGCCATCTAAGGGTTATAAATAACTCGCTATTTAGCCCCCCGCGTTAGGCTCTAATATAGTAACGTGTAGGGCGTCGTTGCGCGGGGTGAAAGCTAGGCGGCTAAAGGGTAGAGAGTAGAGTAACGAGTATGAAGGGGCACATAAATAAATATAATAATAGGAATAACATAGGTGTATAAAAGTAGTAATTAGTACTTATCTTAGTGTTATAACTAGTAATACTTAATTCGGTGAGGGTATAGAGCTTAATAGGTTATTTAATTTAATCGTAATACGCAAAAGTAAAGAGTATATATGCTTTTTTTTTTCTTTGAAATGAGAGTGCTACCTACTATATATACTTATGCCTACGCCTTGGTATAGCCGTTCTATCCTACTATAACGTCCGTTCCTTCGTGCTTATTTCCCACTTTCTAGAATCCGCTTCTACTACGGGACGCTAATCTAACTAGACCCTCGAGTCCCTACGGTCCCGTTTCCCCTATAGGCTTAGCTATTACCTAAGGCTACGCCCGTACGCGCCGGATTCCCTTACCCTTAAGATTCCCGTACGGGATTCTTAACCGTACGGCTCTATTACCTATAAGGCTTATTAGCCCCTACGGTGCTTTCTCCCGTACGGGCTTTCCGCCCTTAGGGTTATAAAGCCCTTATACCCTAGGGTCCGTAATACTACCCCCTACCTTAAGGATCTTCGACCTAAAGATTTACCATTCGCATATATCTTCCGTTATCCTAGTAGTTTTCTTCCTTTTCTTTTTTCTTCTTCGTAAGTTCCTTCTTTACTATATCTTCTACCGAGTCTCGTAAACGTAAGCGTCCTACGTAACGAGCTAAGCACCTTATTCTAGGTAACGAGATCGATCGTAACGGTACCGATATACCGCTTCCTTATTCCGCTTATTTACTTACGAACTTTAGGAAAGGTAAAGGGGATCCGTCTTTTATTTCTTATCGGATAGACGGGGTTTATTCTCGGTATAGCGAGTATACGCGATAGGGTAAGTCTTCTTATAATACTAGTAGTTTAGGCGATTCGGACTATTCGTCGTTCTCTAAGCGTAGTATTTTTTCGCTAACCTTATTCCTAGTTTTACGCCTTCGATAGGCCCTTTTAAAGGCTAATTAGGCCGAAGAGAAGGCTCGTTAGGAGCTTCGGGCTTCTATAGCTCGTCTAGACCGTACCGAGAGATAACGGTCCTTACTACGTCGTCGGGCTACGTTAATACTTTCTTCTAAGGCTAAGTCGGTTAAGGAGTTAGAGGAGCTAGATCGCTTAGAGAGTTTAGGGGATACTACTAACCCTAAGAATACTAAGGAGGAGCGGTCGCTAAAGCGTGTACGTGGCGAGTCCTTAGCTAATAACGGTATAGGTCCTACCGGTTCCCCGGGTCCTACTACGCCTCTAGAGTCGTCTAAGCTAGTTAATTAGGCGCGGTTAACGCCGTTCTTTAATTATAGGTCCTTCGCGTTTAAGGAGCCGGTAGCTTTAGGCGGTCCGGATTTTAGCGATGGAAGTTCGTGATAAGGTCTTTACACCCCTCGTAGTTCTCTAGTAGTTCCTAGGTATAGTCCTAATTTCCTTCCTATTAGAGGAGATATTTAAACTAACCGTTAATATAGCCGCTATCGAGGACCTTTTTTACGATCTAATCTTTATTTTCGTCGGCGTCTAGGTTTTCTAGTATTATTTCTTCCGTATATTAGATAACCGTAGCGTTTTCTAGTGCTAGTTTAAGGAGGGCGATATAGAAGACTAGGTGTATCCGCATAGTGTCTAGCAATTTAAGGCGGAAATTAACCTTTCCTATTTTTTCTTCGATTTCGAACGGCCCGATCTTCTTAAAGTCTAGTTTATTATTAGGGCGTCTAGTTCTAATATTTTTTCTAAGGAGGTAAACTTTATCCCCCCTTTTTAGCTTCGGTGCCTCCTAGTACCGTCTATTATAATAGCGGGATATTAGAAATCCGTTATACTCGATGTCGAGGCTAAGCTATTTATAGAGTGCTTTTAGCTAGTCTACTTTAAGGATTCCTTTCTAGGTAAGGGATTCGCTTAGTATCGGTTCTTAGTAAGCTATTAGCTTATATCCGTAGTTAGCGAAGAACGGTAATTCTTATATCGCTAACGCTTTAGAGCTATTATACGCGAATTAGGTAAGGGGTAATAGTTTAACCTAATTATCCTAAGCGTAGTTAAGGTAATAGCGGAGGTATTATTCGAGCGTCTAGTTAGTACGTTCTATCTAACCGTCCGTTTATAGATATACCGTAGTAGATAACTTATATTTAGAACTAAGCTAACGGGTGAGAGTTTACTAGAATCGGGATATAAATAGCCGATCTCTATCTAACACGAGCTCTTCTAGTAACCCGTAGTTACCGAGGATCGTTCTAAGGAATGTATAGGCGAGTTCTTCCGCGTTAGCCGTTTTAAGGTATAGTAAGTAATACGCGTATTTAGTAAGCCTATCGATAATAACTAGGATTAAGTCGTATAATACGCTAGTTAAGGGTTCTTTTAACTAGGGTAGATCCGTAATAAAGTCTAGCGAGATAGATTACTAGGGTCTTTTCGGGGCTAGTAGTAGCTAAAGTAAGCCGTAGGGTGCGTGTCTCGAGGCCTTACTTCGGATATAGAGGTCGCACTACGAAACCACCCTTTAGACGGTTCTTCTTAGGCCCGGGAAGTAGTAGTTTCTAGTAACCCTCTCGATCGTCTTATCTATTCCTTAGTAACCGTATACTAGTACCTCGTAGATGTCTTTAATAATTTCCTCCCGAAGCTTAACTAGGACGTAGATTAATCCTAAATATAGGATAGTGCCTTCTACGTCTTTGGTTAAGCGAGGGTCGTCGTTTACGTTTCTAAGTTCCTAGGCTATTACGTTATATTCGTAGGCCTCTCGGATTTTCTTCGTCTAGGCGTTACCTTCTAAGCGATACGCCGGGGCTAGTAACCTAACCGGGGTAAGCGAGGTGTCGGGTGCTTTCTTAAGCTATAATTAGGCTATCCTAAAAATAGGTACGCACGTTCTAGCGGGTATAAGGCTTCCGTCTTCCTACTAATTTAAAACCGCTAGTTATAAACTAGGTTTCCCTTCTACGTAGTCGGCTCTTCTACTTAGCGCGTCTACGCGAGCGTTCTTAGATCCCTTTCTATAGGTAATCTTTATATTATAGGATGCTAATTCTTTAGCCTACCTAACTTACCTTCGAGTTAGTTCCTTTATAGTAGTAAAGTACGTAAGGTTCTTATAATCGTAGTAAATAGTTACTTAGTGTTTAGCTCCTTCGAGGTAGTATCTCTATTCTTTAAAAGCCGTAATAATAGCTAGTAGTTCTTTATCGTAGACGTTATAGTTAAGCTCTAGGGGTATTATTTTCCGAGAATAGTACGCGATTAGGTAGAGTCGGCCTTACTCGTCTAGTTAGCTAATATAAGCGCCGATAGCGTAGTCCGATACGTCCGTCTCTATAATAACGGGTAGCTCTAGGTTATAAATACCTAGGATAGGCGCCTCGTAGAACATTCGTTTAAGAGACTCGAATGCCTTCTACTACGCTTCTCCCTACTAAAATCCGTACTCTTTACGCGTAAGTCGGGTAAGAGGCTCCGTAACTTTTATATAGTTTAGGATGAACTTACGATAGAAGTTAGTAAAACCTAAGAAGGATTATACCTCCTTAATAGTTCGTAGTTCGGGCTATTCCCTAATTACGTCTAGTTTTTTCTCGTCTATACTAATATATCTAGGTGTAATTATAAACCCTAAAAATTCCGTTTCCTAGGTGTACTATTTATACTTTTCGGGTGCTACTTAGAGATCCTTATCCTATAGTACTTATAGGACTTTCTTTACATGCTTAGTATATTCGTTAAGCGTATCCGAGTAGATTAGAATATCGTCTAGGTAAGCCGTATAGAATACGTCTAAGTACGGGCGTAGCGTATCGTTAACTAGGCTCTAGAACGTGCCGGGGGCGTTAGTAAGCCTAAACGGCATAACTATATACTCGTAGTATCCGAACCGAGTTCGGAACGCCGTCTTCTATTCTTCCCCTTCCTTTATACGAACTAGGTAATAGCCTTCTCGGAGATCGAGTTTAGTAAAGTATTTAGCACTTCGGAGCTTATCCTATAGTTCGTTAATGCGGGGTAGTAGGTATCGATTTTTTATCGTAACGTCGTTTAGTTATCTATAATCGACGTAGAGTCGGAGTTTACCGTTTTTCTTTAGGACGAATAGAATAGGGTAGCCGGCCGGTGATAACGAAGGCCGTATATATCCTCGTTCGATATTCTTATCGATATATTCCCTTAAAGCTTTACTTTCCTTCTAAGAGAGGGAGTAGATCGGTTTAAACGCGGGCTACGTTCCTAGGATAAGGGGTATCTCGTAATCCTATAGTTAGTATTTCGGTAATTATCCTTTTCCTCTTTCTTAGAATACCGCTTTATATTCGTAGAAGATATTAGGTACGGTGTCTAGTTCTAGTATCGCGGGTCGGTATTCGTTCTCGTTTTCTTTTAGAAGACGCTTTATTCTCTTAGGGTCGTCTTTATATATTTCCCGTATTTCTCGTTCGTCGACTACTCGTATATATATAGGGCTAATTCGTTCGGCGAACGGGTCTTCGAGGGACTATATTTCCGCGATTTATCTTAGGGTGTTACCCTTTCTTAGCTAGGCGGGTGCTGTACTAGGCCTTCCGTTATATCTAGCATGTATCCTCTAGGGGTAGTCTCCTTCGACTAGCTTTAGGTAGTTATCCTTCTCTAGAGGCCCCGTTTAGCGCGTATCGGCTTTCCCTACATTAGGTGTATAACGGTAGGCTCCTTCTACTAAGCTTCGGAGTCGCTTAGTAGGTCGAGTGAACCGAAGGGTTTACCTTAAGAGATAAGAGAGGGATGATAATAATTAGGGAAGGAAGTATCACGTAATTATGCGATGCACGATAAGCCGGTTACCTCTAAATTAATAGGGTTAAATTAGAACTTTAAGTTAACCACGAAGGGTTAAGATGCTAGCTAAGGGAGTATGTCTATATACTATAGGAAAGCTAGTTATAATCTAGATCTATTCCCTATGGATCTAATAGTTATAGATCTATAAGGGTTAGATCTATTTAGGTTAGATCTATATAGATCTAGTGTGGGGGCGCACGTGACTTCGGCGCTTCGGGCTACTTCCGTAATTCCGACTTTCGACCTACGGGTCGGTCGAGACGACTACCTTACTCACGTCCGTTCCTTCGTGCTTATTTCCCGCTTTCTAGAATCCGCTTCTACTACGGGACGCTAATCCGATTAGACCCTCGAGTCCCTACGGTCCCGTTTCCCCTACGGGCTTAGCTACTACCTAAGGCTACGCCCGTACGCGCCGGATTCCCTTATTCTTAAGATTCCCGTGCGGGATTCTTAACCGTACGGCTCTATTACCTATAAGGCTTATTAGCCCCTACGGTGCTTTCTCCCGTACGGGCTTTCCGCCCTTAGGGTTATAAAGCCCTTATGCCCTAGGGTCCGTAATAAGGTGACTATTCTTCGGACTAGCTCCGGTAGGCCCTTATCTTAGTAATAATACGCTATTTTATTTCTTCGCTAGGTCGGATGTTAAGGCGGTATACCTATTCGCCTCTACGTCTTATGCGTTTAATTACCGCTAACGAGATTTCTTATACGTCGACGGAGCTTCCTACTTCTACGTCGGTTTATTACTCTACGCTCTAGGCTTCTAGCTCCTAGCTCTAGCTCTAGCTCTCTAGGCTCGGGCTTCTAGCTTTAGCTCGGGCTTCTAGCGTCTAGCTTATACGTTTAGCGGTAGCGAGGTGTCTTACGTAGTTTTCGTCCGGGAATATAATTTCTCCGGTTCTCTAGCGGATATAGGGTTTATAGGTTTTAAGCCATAGTATTCCTAGGATAATATCGTGTCCTAGGATTATTATTATATTAAGGTTAATTAATTCCTTATGGTTATTTAAGGAAAGTAGTAAGGTTCCCGTTTCTAATCGGATCTAGCCTTATTTCGTAGGCGATCTATCCACTATATTTAGTAGGTACGGGTATTCCTTCGTTTGCCGGTGTATATGGCGTTTATAGATATAGGCGGGGTTAATAAAGTTCCCTTACGCGCCGCTATCTATCATCGCCTAGGCTCGGTAGCTTCTAATACGTACTAGCATATAGAGTAGTTAAAAGAGTTCGTTTCCGGTAGGTATTTATCCGTTTAATGCGCATATAACCTAGTTAAGGGACCTAA
>JAJMYO010000400.1:0-14784 GCA_023087385.1 Diplodia sapinea | reverse complement strand
TGTAAAAATTCCCCCCCCCCCCCCCCCCCCCCCTTCCCCCTTCTCTCGCTCGCACCCATCGCTAAGGAACTCTCTCCCTTCTACTTCCGCTCCTTTTCCTTATCTCCATTGTTTCTTCCCTCTCCTCACAGCACATACCTAAAATGAAGGTTTTCCTTGTCTGTCAGATCTTTAAAAGCAAGCTTATCCCTTTCTTCTTCGTCGATTGCTTGTGCATCTCGCCATCTGTTTTCTCGAAGCAGAACGGTGTACAGAACCGCGGCCGCTACTATGACTATGCAGTAACTGTGGTCATCCCCGTCGCGTCAGCACTCGAAGAGTAAGTGGGCGCAGATAAAGATTGGAGTCAGGGGGGGCGGTGGGTCGGAGAGAGAGGGAAGGCGAAGGCGTCACATCACAACTTACCAGATGATCAAGCCCAACCACAGCTCGGGATAGTGCCTATCCTTGGTCTGGCTCTTGACGAGCTGGGGGCCGACGATGTTGCCGACGCAGTAGGCGACAAAGACGGCGGCGGCGACGGTACTCTTCTTGGTGGCGCCCGCGACGTTGGACATGGCGATCGTAATGACAAGGCTGACGACGGCGCCGAAGGTGCCGATGATGGAGTATCCGGCGACGGGGGCGGCGGCGCGGTGCGTCCAGGCGGAGCGCCAGATGATGGCGCAGCCGGCCATGACGGGCAGGCAGTTGAGCACGAGCAAGACAAGACAGGCATTCGGGAGGCGGGACGACAGCCAACCGGACAGCAGGATGGCAACGAGGCAGACGCCGCCGAGCGGGAACTGCAGCAGGATGGCCTTAAGCGGGGTGTAGCCGAAGGTGCTGATGATCAGGGGGCCGAAGCCGGACACGGCGCCGTTGACGGTGTAGGCGGCGGCCATGATGACGAAGACGAGCGGCGTCTTGACGTCGCGCAGCAGCGCCTCGACGACCTGGCGGCCCTTGACCGCCGTGCAGCGCGTGCCCGTCGCGCCGCGCCGCAGCCGCTCGACGGCCACCCGCCGCTCTTCGCCACTGCGCAGGAACCACGCGGTGGCGGGCGAGTCTGGGACGAGGGCCCAGCACCAGGCGCCGAAGAGGATGGTGGCGGCGCCCGCGGCGAGGTAGAGGTACTGCCAGCGCTCCAGCGGCGTGTTCGCGTCGTCGATGGTGCCGAAGCCGTAGTTGAGCGCGGCGCCGACGATGGTGAAGAGGCCGGTCGACGCAAACCACACGCTCTGCCGCAGCGCCTGCTCGCGCTGCGCGTAGAAGGACGACACGATGCAGGTGAAGCCCGTCGGCACGACCGACTCGAGGAAGCCGAGCACGAAGCGCTGCGCGTAGAGGCCGCGGTGGGTCGTCACCCCCGCCGTGCTCATGCACACGGCGCCCCAGAGCATGACGATGGCGCCCAGCGTGCGGTTCTGCTGCGGCAGCCGTTGCAGCAGGAAGGTGAGGGGGTAGAGCCCCCCGAGCATCCCGAAGTAGAAGAGCGACGTCGCCCAGCTGAGCCGCGTCGAGTCCGTCGTGGCCGGCTGGCCGGCGGCCGTTGCCGGGTGGGTGACGGTCAACTCGAGGGTTTTGGACATGCCCAGCAGGGCGGCGGATCCGAGGATGGCTTTGTCATAGTAGACGAGGCCGTAGCCTTGTGAGAGCGTTAGCGCTGGATGCATGACATAGGGTCGCAACGAGGGATGTGCGGGGCAACGAGTCAGTAGTGACGGTGACGCCAGGCGTTAACGCAGATACACAACGTCTATCTGGCTAGCAGAATCGGGCAATACGATCTGCACGGTTTCGTGTTGAGGAATGGTCGGGTGCGGAGCACAAAGTGTAAACGGGCGAGCACACTTCTGCCCCTAATTGAATGATGATGCCACTGGGGTGTACCTAGGGATACTTTGTCTTTTCTTCTTCTTCAATTCGTCGAAAACGTACCTATAATCATCGTCGGCATCAGGAACCAATCGATCTTGCGCAGCACCCGCGCTCCGACCCGCGCATCGTATTCCTGCGCCCGCTCCCCGACCACCGTCAGCGCGACATCCTTGTCCTTGTCGAAGGCTGCCGCCATCGGTTGCGTTCCAGCTGCTGCTGCTGCTGCTGCTGCACCGGAAGTCGCCGCGTGCGGACCATGTGATGGCCTGCATGCTCTTCCGCCGGGGAGCGACGAGATGAATGCAGTGCCGTGACTGTAGTTCCGATCTTGGCCCTGCTGTTGCTGATTACCGTCGCTGATGCGGCGGGCATCGTGTTCATCACCACGAGGAGTGGTGGCGACTGCGGAAGCGGGTGCTGCGGCCGCGGCGGCAGCCTTCTCGTCTTCTGCGGATTCCTTCATTGCTTCCCCGTGATGACAGTGTGATGAGAGGAGAGAAACCGCAGGTAGGGCTTGAGAGGGAGACAAGGGCTCGAAATGTGATGGAGATGGAATGTTTCCAATTCAAAACGGTGGTGTTTGTGGCTAAACGGGCTTTCCCGGTCCCCTGCGATATCGCACTGGTTTGGCAAGAAGTTTTCTCTTTCTGGCCGCAGTAAGGGCCGATCGTATCATTCTACGATGCCACCATTCCGAGGGACGGGCTCCTCATCATCCTGCAAGCCATCTGGGGGCGTGAGAAGAAGAAAAATAAAACCCCGCCGCCGACAAGGATCGTGGCGTGTCTGGGCGTTGCTGCGTCAGCCTACCCGCACCTGCCTTACACTTACCTAAGCAGCTGGATCCAATATCTGGACGCAAGTTGTATACTTCTAAAACTCACACCTGCGTCCGGGAATTGGATTAAAGCCTGCATAAGAAGAGTGTCGCGTCCTCGGCGGGGCTCACAAGGCTCAAGTCTTTTGTCACCTGCTGTGATGTCGTTGCCGCCCATGCGCCCTGCATCGGGCCGGGAGTGAGTCTTACGTGCATGCACCGGATGAACCGTTTCGCTGGGCCGTTTCCGTTCGCGGTCTGAGCATGGGTTCGAGGGCATTCTAATGCACTTTGTCTCCGCCTTGCTCAGCGGCTGAACAAGAGTCGATGTGACGAGAACTCCTGGTCCAGGTTCTCTGCCGAAACTTCAGTTCCCGCATTGTTCGAGCAGCAGAGATGGGTCGGCCGTCGTGGCCTGAGCAGTGGCAGAAGCATTGACTTTTACTGCGGGTCCGACGAAGGATCAACTCAATAAGTCGAGGCCGGCGTTGTACGCGGCGAGTGTCTCCGTCAAGCGTTCCAATGATCCTCTATTTTATGGAGCCTTTCTCCACAATCCTTATTATATGAACGCTAGAACATGCGTTAACTAGTATTTATGAGTTATTCGTGACAATATGCAATGATACTGTTGTACAATAATTACCGCAATGACTCTTACAGTCTGTCGCCCCACCGACACCCCTCCATCTTCCTGCACAAGGCTGAATGAGAAGTTTTACTTCACTCCGCTACACCTTAGCCTCAAGACAGCATCATCTCACTCCCACGGCTATTCTTCCTTGAAATCTCCAGCATGGTCGACGACCCCCGACTGCCCGACCTCGAATGGAGCACATGCCCCGACCCGGCACGGCTACCCGTCCGCGAGTCTAACATCTGCCCCGTCCCGGGACTGGCCCTCCTCGTAGGATCCAGCATGTTTGACGAGCCGCGGCTGGTTCGCCGCTGCTCCACCATCGTCACCTTGTCGTGCTCTCCAAGCATCTCTGCCTCCAGATCCGACCGACTCAACTGTCTTCGCTGACGCTTCGCGGCAACCGTCGGTGGCATGATGCCTACCTGCACTGAACGGCCCTGCTGCTGTTGCTGTTGCTGCTGCTGCTGGTGTCTCTCACTCGACGAAATCAGTGGCGCCATGCCGTACCAGGCGATGACGGCCATTCCCAGAACGGCCGAGATGCAGCTGAAAACCAACGCGACGATTCCTCTCGCGGTGAAGCCGGAACGTATTGGGCCAGGGCTTTTGTTCTCGCCTGACAGATCGAGATAGTCAATGGTGTTGCCGGCGGCGTTGCCCGCGGTGGGTGTGCCGGCGGCGGAACATACACGCCAGTGGTCAGCGGGAATGTTGTTGCTGAGTGAGGATTGCAGGTCGAGTGGGGCTGAGATCATCGTGGCGATGAGACCTGAAGCGACGTGCCTGTGTTCGGAAGGAGAGCCGGTCAGTAAACGCAGCGTGCATGAGTGAGGGTGACTTACCATTCGATGTGACAGTGGAAAAGCCAAACACCAGGATTGTCGGCTTTGAACCTCAGTACAACGTTGCCGTTGGGACGGACGAGAATGGTATCGCGACGCATAGGTTTCGAAGGGAATGTCTCGTTTCCAACATAGGAGCCGGCTTCTTCTTGGGATCGAACGACAGCTTGGAATGCATGACCGTGTAGATGGAAGGGGTGCTTGCCGGGGTCATTGTTGTTGAGAACAATCTCGACGACCTCATCCTTGTCCAAGATGAAGGCGTTCGTATTACTACCGTAGATGACAGGATCTGTCGCGTTGTCCCCAGTGGACAAAACAGTGTAGAGAGTTGGGACCTTCGGCTCCACGTACGTCACATCATTGAAGAAGGCGCTGGATTTGTGAGTACTCTTTCCTTTGAAGGTCCAGGTGCACTTACTAGTTTGCGCCATCTTCAAGGTTGTCCATCTTCATATCCAGCGTAATGGAATGGTCCACATGATCATACAATGCCAAACCATCTTGCGGCACGAGGGAGAAGTCATCAAAAGCATCGTAGTCACCAATCTGCAGAGGCGGAAGGTTGGCGTTCCTGTCATCGTAGACGAGCCATCCCGTCACATTGTTGTTGAGTGTCGAGGGAACAGTATCAAAAAGGTCCTACATGCAGTTAGTGATGGTATACGTCAACAGCGTCGCAGCTCCTACCTCGTCCATGCTTCCAACGAAGGCATAATTAGAATTAGTCTCATTATTAGCAGAGATGATTACGCTGTAGCGCTGGGCGGCAGTGATGTAGAGTCTCTCAGCCTCTGCAGGCTCTGTGTAAATGCCATCGACTTCGACGACACTCATTGTGTGACCCTCGAACCACACGTACTGGGCGGCAAAAGCTCCAATGTTGAGCAGGCGGAACATGTACCGCTTTCCCGGAATCATGTGGAAGATGAGGTCCTGGGTATCATTCATCAACGCTGCATTGGGCACAGGCTCGGCTCCGGTCGGATTGGTGACACTAATGAAGCTTTTCAAAAGAGTCGGCATGCGGTCATGGTACCAGTCGGAGAAGGTCAAAACGACCTCCTCGTCGTAGTCGTCCTTGAAGGGGCTATCAGGGTCTCTGACAATAAAGGGAGCGCGAAGTCCGTCAGGATACTGCCCACGATTGTGAGAGTGATACCTGAGCCAGGTCAGTGCCGTAGCCACTGGGGGTTGACAACTACCTACCAGTATGTCCCGGGCTGGTCAACCTACAAGGGCGGTTAGTCAGGCCTCCCGACTAGCTGAGGGCAGAGTCATACGGTAAAATTGTAAGTGAAGGCGCTGCCGGGAGGGATTTCGCATTGAGTGACACCGGTCGAGCCGTCCATGTGGTTGGAGCCGTTCATGTAGATGCCATGAAAATGCAAGCTGGTGCTTTCGGTCTCGAGCTGGTTGTTGACGTTGACGATGACACGGTCACCCTTGGTAACATCGATGGCGGGCGGGGGCCACTGGCCGTTGATGCCAATGGTAGAGCGACGATAGGCTCCATCGGGATTGGCGGTAAGCCAGGTCACGTTGAAATCATGGGTGACTGTGGCAGCGTTGGTGCACAGGGCGGCGGCAAGCAGGAGGAACAAAGAGCGGGCCATGGCTGCGGGATGGGGCGGGAGCGTTGCTCGCGATTACCCCTCATATACAGTGAGATGCGATGGCGGAAGCGGGGCAGACGCGCTATGAACGCCCTGATGCAAGCACCGGCTGGTGAGGAGGAGCGTGGTGGGGATCGAGGATAGAGAGATGGCTGGGACGGGCGGTGATTGATCGATTAGATTTGATAGCGGCGGCGCATCTGATTCTGGATTGCACGACGGCGGGCGATGCCGCGGCTGAGGTGGTGCCAGACGATCCAGGCAGGGTCAGGGCAAGCCAAGCTGCCCAGGACGGGCGAAGCTTGATGGACTAATGCCGCAGTGCGCAATCGGCCTATGAGATAGGGAGCATTGAGGCGGGCCAGGCGGACGCGGGCGGCGGTGTGGTGGGCTAGCGGGGCCTAAAGAGCGCCCTCGGCCTGAAGAATGTCGATTCCAGCCGGGGCAAAACAAACGCAGGCGGTGGCTGGTGGCGAGGCCAAGCCCTGGTGTGATACGGCTCCGGCATCCGGCGTCCGCAAAGCTTCGTGTGCG
This sequence comes from Diplodia sapinea, assembly GCA_023087385.1. Taxonomy (NCBI): domain Eukaryota; kingdom Fungi; phylum Ascomycota; class Dothideomycetes; order Botryosphaeriales; family Botryosphaeriaceae; genus Diplodia; species Diplodia sapinea. The sequence goes on along the minus strand of JAJMYO010000400.1, from coordinate 8,475 downwards.
CAGCTGGTCCTGGTCCTGGTGCCAGCATGCTGGTCGGCGTGGACGAAGCCAAATTGCGCGGCTGCCAATCGTGCAGGAATGGGAATGGGACTGCATCCATACTGCGGGTCGGCTGATCGCGGGCGTGCGGTGAAGCAAGCAAAGACCAAGCTCAAGGTTGGGGGAGGGGCGCCCGGGCGGAGGTGTAGCTGCCAGACGCAGCCGCTAATGCACAGGCCGCCGCAACTGGCCTGACCCTTGCGGCATGTTGTCTCAACCGCGTGGAACGCTTTAAGGGCCGCCTCATCTTTTCATCCCGCTCAGATAATCGCTATCTGATCCGCACTTCTCTCGCCCTCGCCGTGTAGCCACCATGGTCAATGTCTTCGCCGTGCCCGGTTAGTCTGCCGCCGGAGACGAGGCTGTGTCCGCTGACCTCCCGCAGTCTTCTTCATTTGCATGCGCGAATGCCTCGAGACGAGCATCATCGTCTCCGTCCTGCTGTCGTTCCTCAAACAGACGCTGGGCCATGAGCACGACCCACTCACCTACAAGCGTTTGGTCAAGCAGGTGAGTCGCATCGCCGTCGCCTGCCATTGGGCCCGGACTGACCAGGATACAGGTGTGGGGGGGAGTTGCTGCCGGCCTGTTCATCTGCCTCATCATTGGCGGCGGTTTCATTGGCGCTTTCTACGGCGTCGGCCGCGACTATTTCTCCAAGACCGAAGATCTGTGGGAAGGCATCTTCGGCCTGATTGCCGCCGTCATCATTACTGTCCTGGGCGCAGCCCTCCTCCGAGTCTCCAAACTGCAGGACAAGTGGCACTTGAAGCTTGCGAAAGCCCTCGAGGCCAAGGAGAGCATCAGGACAGTGAACAAGGGCCGCGTGAAGCTCTGGGCCGAGAAGTACGCCATGTTCCTGCTCCCATTCGTCACCGTTCTGCGCGAAGGACTCGAGGCGGTCGTGTTCATTGGCGGCGTCAGTCTCGGCATGCCGGCCGAGAGCTTCCCACTGGCCGTCTTCGCTGGCTTGGCTGCAGGCATCGTAATCGGCTACCTCATCTACAAGTGAGTCCGTCGCCTCCACGTCCGCGTAAGCGTGCTCACACGGCCACACAGAGGAGGCGACTTTGCATCGCTGCAAATTTTTCTAATCATCTCTACCTGCTTCCTGTATTTGGTCGCGGCCGGCCTGTTTTCCAAGGCGGTGTGGAGTCTCGAGATGCACCGCGTAAGCAAGCTCTCCCCCGACTGGATTCGGACGCTTCGTGTTGACTTCTTGCAGTGGAGCCAGCTTACCGGCGGAGACGCAGCTGAGACTGGATCGGGCCCTGGCTCATACGACATCCGGCAGAGCGTGTGGCATGTGAACTGCTGCAACCCGGAGATCAATGGGGGCGGCGGCTGGGGTATCTTCAACAGCATCCTGGGCTGGCAGAACTCGGCCACGTACGGATCCGTCATTTCGTACAGCCTCTACTGGCTCTTCGTGATGGTGACGTTCATCATCATGCGCCATGTAGAGCAGGGCGGCCATGTGCCCTTCTTGAACAGGAAGGCAAGTTCGCAGTGGGAGCGCGGAAGCGAGCCCGGCGTCCGAGACGACGCCATATTCGGTAAGACGGTGGCTGGTGGAAACGGAGTGCCAGCGTCGACGAATGTGCGAGAACTCCACGAGCATGAAACGCGCGAGTCGTATAGAATCTCGTCGCACTCCCGACTGTCGGTGCTCACTGCTGATCTCCGCCAACACTAACTCCTCAATTTTCTGTGTTCTGGGTCGGGTTTGGATTTGTGGGTAATGTTAATGTCTTTATGAGTCTTGGTGGCTGCTCCGTCGTGAAAGAGCAACAACCCAGCTGTTTGATGTACACGTTCACGATATACAAGCACGTGCTAAGCCGTGCATCAGCGTGGTGTGCCTTACCTTCTCTGACAACCAATCTTTCGGTTGCCAGACCAAAACTGTGGCTCTGCACAAGCACCGGGAGCACGTGGTGTTGAGGCTGTGGGTAGTAGGTAGGGTGATGCGGGGCAGACAGAGAAGTGTGCCTTATCAGCCTTATCGCCTTTACACTACGGGCCGGGATTTCACCGTTAGAACCAGTCACAGCGCCCCCCGTCCGGCGGTGACGTGAGCCGTTTCTCGCCGAGTTCCTGGACTCTTTGCACCATTCTGCCTTTCCCTGGAGTTTCGCTGGGCTTTCCACGATGAACTGGCCGTATCCCTGAGTCGCCTAACTGTCTAGACCATCGCTCTCCGAACTTACTCTGCTAGTGCCCCCAGCTCATCCACGCCCTTCGTAATGACCCGCGAGTCTCTCTTTGGCACGCCTGCTGCCTCGCCCGCTCCCCCGGTTGTGAGCAACAAGGAGGATGCACAATCCGAGGCAGCGCCCGTGGTAGTTTCAGACTGCGGTGACTTGCTTCTGCGGGTAAAGGAGGACGACGACCAAGAAGGATTCTTGTACCGCGTTGAGTCTGGTCGCCTCCGTGCAGCCTCTTCATATTTTGAGAAGCTTCTCAGTGGTAGCTTCAGCGAGGCTGCCAGCGTTGCCGTTCAACATGAGCGTCTCCGTAAGCATTACTCGACCATGGCAGACGTGCCTGTTGACGAGCTCCCCGAAGTGGCCATCGTGGACATCGGAAGAATCTCCAAGGTCAGCACCATCAAGCTGATCACCGCCGACTTCCTTCGCGCTCTCCACGATCAGTCGCTCGGGAACGGAAAAGATGCCCCTCCTGTCACGAACATGGCCAACCTCACAGTTGTCGCCGACCGTTTCGACGCCCTTGCCACATTTTCGCAGTTTGTACATCGGAGGAAATACTTGCAGATGATGGACGCCAAGACAAAAGGAAAGCCTGCCGCAAGCTTACCAGAGGAGCGCGTGCGGCAAAAGCTCTTGATTGGTACGCTTTTGGACCACCCACCGTGGGTCAAGCTGTACAGCAAACGGTTGATACTGGGCGGCTCCGAGCGGTGGAACAATGATGCCATCGAGGAGTCTGGGGGCGCGCTATGGTGGGATGTCCCGGCCGGTATTGAAGGTACGAAATCTCTCGACAAGGGTCAATCTCAGGCGCGCTCATGGAAGGCTCACGGCTGTTTCCAAGGCTCTGGATCATACTCCTTTCTTTCCACATGTTCAATTTGCTTACGCATTACAGATGAGCTCGTTTACCGTCGCCAGTGCATTTTGGCCACCCTGAATTCACTCCAAGCCCATTTCGTCAAGCTGTATACTTCAGGTCAACGACAGTGCAGGCTTGGTTATGACTCGTCGGCCCAATGTGATGTCTATCAGCTTGGAGAGATGATTCGCTTCTTCACTCGCATTGGTACGTTGCGTCTTGACTCGGCCATATGTGGTTCCGACACGACAGACGATTACGAGGGCGACATTTCCCGGTTGATGGAATCTTTTCGCCAATGTCCCTCGTACCAGATCGATAACAACCACTCTCACTGCGGCCTACGGACCAAGATCATCCCGCTTCTAGACTTCATACAAGGCTGCCTTGGTAGCAACGCCACTCAGTATGACTGCGGAATTTGTGGCGAGTGCTGGCGGGAGCGTAGAACGGAATATGCTTGGTCACAGGCCAAGCGACCGGTGCTGTGGAGCATCCGCTCTGCTGGTCCACGGCCTGGCCCTAGAGAGCCGCACACGAAGGAGAAATGCCTGCGACATCATGCCGCGATCCGGGACATGTTCATGGCTGCGGAGCGTGACTGGTCTGGGGCTGATAATCTGGCTGTAAGGCCGTTTGGGACGTGGGCGGTGGATCGGAAGAGTACATAAAGAGGCGGCGGTGAGCCGCTTTTGCTGCCTTGCGAAGCAGCTGCAGGCAGATTCGCCATTTTTTCTTTTCCTTATCTCTCTCAACAGCGTTTTAGAAGGGTGTCATGATGGCTTAGGGGAATAGACTCTTACCTTACATGGGTTCGCCATAGGGCTGAGCCAACACGCCGTCGGCACATGCTTCCGAACGTGCAAGACATCAAGATGCACTTGCTTAGATGATCGTATTGGAAGGACGGGGCGAAGTTGGAAAGAAATGAGTGGGGCGCAGTCAGTGGTTCTTGTCTTACAAGTCTGCCTTAGGCGCCTCGAACAAGGACGGTGGTGCGCACAGCCCCCCAAGGGCGGGGCAGTGAAAGGCTGCACGAGCGCTTTGCAACCACCACGCAAAGGAACGACCCACCCACAATCGACTACGCGCTCGACGGGAGGCCTGTGCTGATGTATTGGACCTGCACGCGGCGATTCTGAAGCGCCGCATCCCGTAAGGACAGCCACCCCAGGCGCATCTGAGGCGGACTTGTCCAACAACACCAGGGCCAGGTGATGGGTATAAAGACCTGCAGTGGTATGTTTGCTTGGTTCACGCTACCCGACCACGGAACCAGCGGGCTTGCAACTGCTGCGCATTCTCTCATTCACCCACAATATCAAATCATACGCACCTGCCGCCATCCGTTTGCCCCCCGTGTGCCTTCCGCTTATTTAAAGCTCCGCAGTATGACCAGCCCTGCCGCTCTAAACTTTCTCCACGCCAACTGCTCGCAAACACCACGTCCCGTGCGCCGATCGTCTACTATGGAGCGTAGAGAATCCATTCTTGGCAGCTTAAAACATAGGCTCTCGCGAAGAAGCGCAAAGGACTCATCACCTTCGCGGGTGAGGAGCTTCAAGTCCGCCATGCCGGACAGCCAAAGGAACGACAACCCCCACTCCCAGACTGCAGCGCCGACCAGGCGACCAGGTGTGTACCTTGGGGCAAATCGTCTCTCCACCGAATACGACAGCTGACCGTAATCCTAGACCGTCCGGGAATGAACGCCTTCACAACCCCGGCTACGGAGCCGCCACCCGCTTACTCGGCAACGCCGCAAGGCGGCAACACCACTACCGCCACCGCCCCTGTGATTCCCAGCGCAGCCGTATCCGCGGCGGCTCCGGCCGACGACCGCTACGCCTTCCTCAGCTCGTTCGACACGGTCTTCCTAATCGATGACTCGGGCAGCATGGCGGGCCGGTCGTGGCGCGAGACAGGCAAGGCGCTGGAGACCATCACACCCATTTGCACGGCGCATGATTCCGATGGAATTGACATTTTCTTCCTCAACCACCCGGATAACCCTTACCACCACAACGTCACCCTGCCATCCACCGTCACTGAGATCTTCACCACCGTGCGCCCGCAAGGTGGCACTCCCACCGGCCAGCGCCTCAATCAGATCCTGAAGCCCTACCTCCAGCGCGTCGCTGTTGATCCGGACAACACGAAGCCGCTGAACATCATCGTCATCACCGATGGCGAGCCCAGCGACGATGTTGAGAGTGTCATCATCAACGCCGCGAAGAAACTGGACAAGTGTGACGCTCCCGCCTGGCAAGTGGGCATCCAGTTCTTCCAGGTTGGCCGCGAGCCTGGCGCGAAGGAGCATTTGAAGCAGCTGGATGACGAACTGGCTGAGCTGTCCGGCGAGGACGATCTTAGGGATATCGTTGACACTGTGCCATTCACAGGCCATGATGATGCGGAGTTGACGGCTGAAGGCATCTTGAAAGTCGTGCTGGGCGCTGTCAACCGCCGTTTGGATCGCAAAAAGTCGAAGGACTTGCACAGATGACTGGGGCAATTCTTAGGCTTTGGAACGCTCTTATTCTTAGTATTCCCAGTCAAGGGCTTTATGTCGTCAGCGCAAGGGCTTTCTCTCTTCTCATTCTTGTAGATATACTCGGTGCTCTTTTCCCCCAGGGCTCGACGGACCAAATCGAATTCTTCGATTCTTCTTGGTTTGCTGTTTCGAGCATTGGGGCACATGACGATCCCTTTCGTGCCAATTGAATAATATCTTTCGCTTTCACACTAGGCATTTTTCTTTCCCTTGTGCCGCATTTGTGGATTTGCTTCCGTGCTCTTTGGCGAATTCCAAATCTCGGGAATGAGCCTTGCAGGAAAATGGCTCTCAACTCGCATTCGACTGAGAGGCAGGATTCACGATGGGGAGCTGTGGTGCCAAGACAGATGGGAGCGGATAGGGCTAGGCGGCTAGACGGCTAGGCGGCAAGCACTTGGCAAGCGAGTCGTGGCCCACACCACATGGGCGACGCGCCTCGCGCTCGGTTCGACAAAACTTCTTCAACTTCGCGTCCTCGTCGACTGCGCCGCACACGCCTCGCCACCGTCCGGCATGTGTTCTCCGCCCTCGTACTTCCCTCCTTGATTCTGCGACTGCCGTCATGGAGCCTGCCTCGTCGAGAGCTCTCGGGATTGCCCATGTCGTTGCTAACATCCTGCACCAATCCAAGGACCACCAACTTCTTGCCAGGGCCAGTGTTGCTCCGCTATCCCGATATGCCTCGGTGAACAAGCTGTGGGCCGACGAGGTGACTGAGATGGTCTGGGCCGAGCTCTCTACCCTTGAGCCCCTCAAACGCGTCAATGCCGAACGTCGGCAGTACTACGCAAGGAAAATTCGGACGCTGAGAGTCACACTGGATCCGCATTCGCCTTCAGTCACCGCCTGCCTTTCGGATTTGGAGCTACCGCGTCTGAGGGAGGTGGAGTTGATGTTTGATTATGACGCGACGCTGCACCATATCCCGCCCGTCTTGACTCCCAAGCTTCGCTCTGTCGCCGTGAAATGCTCCCATCGGTGCCTTTCGCGGGCCACTGAATATGCCATTCAGGCCATTATAGTAAGTGTGCTGTTTTTCTTTTGGTTTCGGACCTGTTGTTCTTTCACTGTCGGTCTCTTTACCTTGTGGGACTGGTCAGCCCACTGCCTGCAACGGCCAAGCTCAACGACTCAACTGCCCTGTGTCGGCTTCCCGTCCCTTTGTATGCTGATCGCGTGCTACAGGTGCGGTGCCAGCAACTCGAGACGTTTAAGTATATCGGACCCTCGCACCATCTTGTCCCGGAAAGACTGCTGGATCTCTTCATGAGCCAGCGCTCAACTCTCTCAGATATCCGGATCCACATGGCGGACTCCCTCACCCAGAATGGAGTTTCTGAGGATCTTGTTACTTACCTCGCCGAGCGATCCGTAGTTCGGAACATACGCGCTCCGCAGTTTAGGCTCCACGCTCCACACAGCTTCGCCGTTGCTGATCCGTTCCAAACACTGGAGTTGCTTGACATCAAAGCTGATTACAACTCATTGTATGCCATCAGTGCCTTCCTCCCTGAACTGAGGATGCTTCAAATCAACTTAGTCCGTTGTGAGACCATCACATCTGAACCTTTGGCTCCGATACTCTCTCGTCTGGCCACAAGTACCAAGCTTGAGACTCTGAGAATTGAACGCTGCTCCCAACCACATGATGGTAATCTGGAGATTCAAACTCCAGTGACCCTTTCAGGGGCTGCTTTTGCAGAATTTGCCCGAAACTGCCGAAGTCTGCGGAAGTTTTGTCTTGAAATCCAACCGGGCATGGTCGCAGAGGATTTTGCCGTGTATCATCTCCGGCAAGCTGCATCGTCTCTTCAGTGTCTCCAGGAGGTTGGCCTGTTCTTGACGCCGGAATCAAGCTGGTTGGCCGCTGCCGCTGTTTCCATTTTTGGAGAGTCTTGTCCGGACTTGGAGTGCTGTCACATCCTCGGAGAGTTTACGGTGCTTGACATTGATTGGGAGACGGAGGCGATATTTCCAAAGCTTCGGAGGCTCAGCCTGAACCAAATCAGGGGATACCAGACGAACTGGTCTCTTGATATCTTGGATTCCAAGCTTCGAGAAAAGTTTCCATGTCTCGAGCTGCTACAGGTGATGAAGGCTTTTCCTGGCCCGCTCTCCGCCGGCGCCTCCTACCTCTACGACGTGCCGCAAGCGCCTCGTAGCGATCCTTCTAGCTGAGAGCGGTCTCTTGAGCCGCAGTTGTCTCGTGCCTCGCTCGGTCTTCAGTCCTCAATCTGAAGATCTTGAGCTGGATACACTATTGTGTAAGAGACAAGAAAAAACTCCCGACGATCTTTGAGTACGGGCGCGCCGGGACTTGTCCAGCGGCGAACTCGTAATTTATCAGTCGGAACATGCCTGCTTGGCTCAAGGGCTTCATGTCTAGAGTGTTGGAACGCAACCTGTTCTCGTTCAACTATTCTTGCCTGACCCAGAGAGTCGCGTTGTGGGGTGCGTGCGATACAGCCGGATCCAAGGCTTCAGTTATCATTTTTGTTTCCGGAACTTGATCCTAGTCAATAGATTAATGCATCATCAGACTTCATAGAAACCCTGAACATCGCCGGCGTGCTTAACGAAATGAACATGTTGTATGATCAAGAGGAACAATAACCCGGCTGCGAGCCCTTGCCGCAGTTAGTTCTCGTTGGTATTGGAAGGTGTACACAGCGATTATCAATATCCAGTTTAACTCCGTAAAGCCATAAGGATATGAAGTGGTGATGAAACCGGGGGGGGGGGGGGGGGGGGGGGGGGGGGGGGGGGGGGGGGGGGGGGGGGGGGGGGGGGGGGGGGGGGGGGGG